>VYZQ01014389.1:0-130282 GCA_013400655.1 Mystacornis crossleyi | reverse complement strand
ATGTAAATACAAACAACTACAGATTGCTTTTGAGGAAACCAAATCTCACTAAATTGCAGCTTGCTGAAAAGAAAATTAGGCACACATTAAAATCTAAAATCCAGCAACTTGCAGCATAAGATTAACTGCAATCAGTGTAGTTTTACTCTGCTACAGGGAAAACATTCCCCTCCTTTCGAAAGCGGAGTTGTTTTACCAAAAACAGCAGATAAATCTCTGAAAAATATAAACCAAATAGCCTTTATTGTTAGATTATACCCACCTGACTGTGTCCACCAGTGCTGATACAGCATGCCCGGAGTTTATACAAAGTGCCTGGTTTCAAGTGAGTACAGGTGTATTCCGTAGCCGAGCCACTATAGGCCACTTCCCACTGATTTGCTAAAAGTAAGATACACCCAGCTTAGAGAAGTGGGAAGCAACACATTTAGGAGTGTCTAATAAGAAGGAAAATCCTCAGTGTTGTCTTCCACAAGTGATAGGAATGTCTTCCACTTCAGGAAAATCATTACTATCACTATGAATATTATTTCCCACTTGAAGAAAACATGTAGACATATATGCAAATACATATACTTACAGATGAAAATAAATATAAGTATTATATATAACGTATAAATGTGAAAATATATGCACACAAATATAAAATAAAAAATATTTCTAGATTTAACCGCGTAACATAAAGTTCTATCACTATTAGTAAAAAGAGGATACCTAAAAAATCCACTACAACACCTTCCTAAAATCCAACCCAAACTCACCCAGGAACCCTGCAAAGTATGTAACTCTGTTTCAATCACATTATTTGGGGATTAATGATAGTAACAGTAATAGGCTAAAGAGTCAGGACTTCCTTATAGTAACCACAGTGGATTGAAATGAAATGGAGACAACTTTTCTCAAGCCTACCTTCTGGACTTCCTTGAGAAATCTCCAGCAGATATTTTAGGATTTCTGAACCACCATTATCCTGTGGAGGATCTGAAAAAGTAAGACAAGAAGAGGAGTGAAAGATAACAAAACAATCACCAAACCTGTTTCTGATTTCTGATTCAGCTCCCTCTCCACCAACTCCTCCACATTCACTACACCAAGTAATGCATAGCAGAAGTGGGTGACAGACTTCAGTTTTCAGCATGAATCAGAAAAAGGCTGCTGGATAATGATGATCCAAACAAAACATACGGAAAAAGCACTGAAAGAGAAGCTGCGTGGAGGTTTGCCCCATTAATAAAGGAAGCAGCTGGAATAAAACTGCAATGGGACATGAAATGGAGAGTGATAAGCCTAAAGATGCACTTGAGTGCAAATTAATCAAAACCAACACATTTTTGCTTCTGAACACACAAGAGCCTCTACACACCTTTTACAATATTAAAAAAATTAAGCTGTCAAGTTCTCCAAACACATTCAGCTTTGGACTGAGAAGCAGCATGAAAGATCTAAGTTCTAACACTTATTTACATGATTTTATTTGAATTTCTTACGACCCCAAAAAGCTCTGCTACAGCAATCTGAACTGGCTTACCCCACTTCACACTAAAGCCATGAGATGTTATTGGCCCCTTGATCATGGGTCTGGTTGGAGGTCCTGGCCTGTCTGGGCTGGTTGTGCAGACCAACACTTCACTGGGAGAACTCCTCCCTTCCACGTTGGAAGCAAACAGCTGAAACAAAACCACAACGAGTTTGTCCTTCTTCACTGCAACTGCTTTTCTGGCAGTTCTGCACCAGACTTCTTTTAGTAACTGCACAAATGTCACCAAACTGGAAAGTATGTCACATCCCAAAGTGTGTGAGATTCTAATAACAGATATTAGATTGTTGTGATGTTTCTTTACAAACCACAGTGATTTTTCCCCTCCCTCCATTAGTAGTTGATCATGATGTGTTTAAGATAAAAGCAGTGCTGGTTTTCCCTTTAAAGAAAAAGTCACTTTCAAAAGTAACTGTGTCAACTTGCAGTATTTTGCTCATGAAAGAAAAAAGGGAACTATGACTTTGCTGTTTGTGTTTTGGAGACATTTCAAACTGCTATTTACAACAAAGTAATTCAGAGTATCAGCAATCACATAATTAAAAGTCAGATCAAAGTTGTGCCTGTAGCCAGTGACACCAGGCTACAAATTTGCTCTGATATCAATGAAGTTTTGTAAAATCCATTTATAAATCCATTTTAATTTGAAAACAGGGCTGCAAAGAAGCACTAAGGGTTCTCTTCTCCCACCAGCCACAGCAGCCTTTACAACACTAAGCTAAAAGGCATCATCTGGGAGTGACAGCACAAAAACCTTCCCAATTCTTTGGGTAGTTCTTCAGGCAACTTAACAAGGTCTTCTGTCCCAGAGAGTAGGAAAACAATTGTTCCCTGTGAGGATGGTGAGGCCCTGACATAGGTTGTTCAGAGAAGCGGTGAATGCCCCATGGACAGAAGTGTTCAAGGCCAGGTTGGATGGGGCTTGGAGCACCCTGGTCTAGTGGAAGGTGTCCCTGCCCATGGCAGGAGGGTCGGAATCAGGTGACCTTCCAACGCAAACCATTCTGTGGCTATGATTTAAAGGAGTCTTTGGGTAAAGTTTTCTTTTTGTTGCTCCTGAATATACTAAGACATGGAGAAGCCAGGTGTTGGCTTCACACACAGCCTCTGGCCATCTCCAGAGGGACACCACACTCTGGGTGTGCATCTTGTGGGGCCACTGCAGTGCACAGCTGGGGAGGGATGGACAGCAGCACCACAGCTGATCCTGGATAAACCCCACTGCCTTCTCCTCGACAGCAGCACCCAGCACTGTGCCGTGGTCAGAGCCCTCAGCATCAGAGAGGAAAATGTCTGAACCTGGTGCTTGCACAAAGGCTCCAGAGCATCTCCTGGGGGCTCTGTGTTTATGAGCATCCACAGAGTAGAAGACACCAACACTTGCTAAAAACCAGCTCCAGAACCAGCCACATGGACACATGAGAGAGAAATGCTTCAATTTCTGTCTGCCAGGGGAAGACAGGCCCCTGTGCTGGGGAGGGCAGCTGTGCTGGCTGGGCACCTCACGGTGTTTGCTGTAGAAGTGAAGTGGGATTTGTCACCAGGTTTTTGGGAGCAATGCAGCCGACTACAACCACCTCACGCCCTGAGCCACACTTTTACAACATCCTCCTATATGGTACCGAGATCTGGGATTGCTCCCCAAAGTCTGAGCAACAGCATCTCCTGTGTGATAAAAGCAAAAATACAACTAACAGTTTAATGTATTAGGTCACGGGATAAAGCAAATTTCTGTTTGATGACTCAGTTTTGGAGGGAGCACTAAAGGATCCCTGTAGTGCCTGGAAAAAACCCAGCACAGAAAACACTACACAATGACAAGAGGAAAAAGATTTTACCCTGAATTTATACTGTGTGCTTCTTCTGAGATTCTTCACAGTACAGGCTTGCTCCTCTCCAGTGTACTTTGGGTGAAACACGCTATCCTAAAAAGTTACAAAAGCAAACAAATTCCTGTAACTGAGGAGTCTGAGAAAGTGCTCCCTGTGTTACAGTCTGTACCTACAACCCATCACAGCAAAGCAGCTTTATAGCTGAATGCTTAAAAAAAAACAATCAAACATATATATAAAATAACATTAATTATTATTACTATTACTACTTTTAAGCTACAAGGCCGTATTTTTCTTCTAGAAGAAGCATGTTGCAGCTGCCCTGAATAATGTAATTTTGCTGCAAAACAAGCACAAAAACAATCGTGGCAGTTTAACCTGCTACAGAACTGGAAGTGACAGGGGACAGAACACAAGCCCACCACGGAGCAGCCAGGAGGACACAGCAGACTGACCTGGCTAAGGACAAGCTGCCCTGTATCTCACAGAATCCGGAGTGGCTCTGTAGGTAATCATAGATGACAGCAGAGATCTTTAGTTTAGGATTCCTAATTCTGCTGTGCAGCAGAGCAAATCACACAGCTCCTCCCTTACAAGTACCCAGTACTCCTGGAAGGCCCTCCAAAGCAGCAGTCCACGCTCCTCTCAGCGATCTCCAATTAATAAATCAACACTTGGTCTAAGTCGTGCACTTTATAGCAACACAGTACTTACATTATCTTCTTCCTGAATTTCCAGGGTGTAGGAAATCACTTCCTCTGGTGTGCACCCTTCTACTTTATTCCACTGCAATGAGACCCACGTGACGCCAGCTCGAACAAGCCGTGGTGCAGAAGGGGTCTGAGGAATATTGCCTGCAGTGTAGCAAACCACCTCCTGGCTGTACCCACTGCTCAGAGACACAGCAGAGAGAGAGAGGAATATTAAAAACAAACAAACAAACCTCCAACCCCCTCCAACCAAAGAAACAAAACAAACAAACAAAAATAAAACCCATCACAGAAACACAAAGCTAAAGAAACCTAAAGTCAATGTACTTAGAGAAATACTTCACATTTTCAAAAATCTTGGACAGTGTTCAAATTGCTCAGGTGGAAAAGATGAACACCCAGTCAGGAAGTGCCAGAACTAAGAATAGAAAAAAATTCAGGATGTGTCCTCACTGTCATTTTTACAGATTTCACCACGATAACATTGGGAAAAAAATATTTGATTGTCTGAAAATATTAACTTGGTATTAACTGTGAAGTGGAGGAAAATCTTATTTAACAAAGGGGAACTAAAGTATAGGAAATAAAGCCTCAAGTGTTGAACTTCTGGGTGTTGAACCTGAGAAGTGCAGAATACAGCTTCTATAAACTCTGACCGAAGCTCTCAATGGAAGGTGACTTCTTGTAATTTTAAAATCTGTTTCCAAAGTACAAAACACATTTTGTGCCTGAAGTCACACCATGAACTTAACACACAGAAAAAGCCACATTTCCTTATTCTGAATCTTCTTTCTTAAAAATAACCTATTTGTTGAAATACACTTACATTTAAATAAATCACCTGTAACTAAAACCCAAACAAGACAGAAAACATCATACATGGTAGGCCACAAGCATTACAACAAACCAAAACCATCTAATGACATGAAGTGTTAGAAGACATTATCATGCCATAATTTTGAGCGCTGTCTATAAAAATAAGGCATGTGTTGCTGGTGCTTATCTCACAGATTAGCACAGAGCAGCTGACCATAAATAGTTTTTAGTTCACTCCTTCCTCAATAGCTTGAGGGGAGAGAAAAAAGGGAGAAAGAGAACAAGAAAATAGGGGGGGTGGGGAAGGAGTGTTGAAACACACCCTAAAATATTTTCAAAATCAGGAATCCGGCAGAGAAGAGAGATGCCAGAACTGGGAACTCTACACAAACCCAATTCCCTTCCACTCAGCAACTCCAGCTCAGCCCCCCTCTCTCTCCAGACTGAGTATTATTTTAATAGGGAGGGAATTAATCTTTCAAGAAGTTGGGAAAAGGGGCTCTGCACATGAGTGGTCTCAGTCCATCTCAGGAAAACACAGGAACAAGAATGAAGAAGCTTTCTAAAGCTATAAATTACTGAGAGGCTTGTGTTTTAGAAGAGAAAACAATACAGAAACACATTGTTATATACCACTAGTGTTTCTTTTGTGTCCTTGTAATAATGATTAGATCCTGTTTAGCTAAGAAGGACAATAAAGGAGTACACAAGGGCACTGATGTTTGGCTTCTTCACAGCTAAACCCTTCCTGGCCTGCTTTGCTTGCCTGAGCACAGGAGCACACCCAGCCCTTGCAGCACAATGTCTCTGGGCACACTCTGCTCCTCAGTTGCAGAACATTTCATCCCAGTGTTCCCCAGCAGCTCCCAGAAGATGGAACTAAGCCTGATTCCTCACCATCTTCATGTGAGTGCATCAGTTCACGCACAAGGAAAAGCAGAAGCTAAACCCCATCTTCCAGTGCCTTGGATGTGCCTGTCCTCTCTCAGTCCTGCCTGTCGCTCCCTTCTATCCCACCCCATCAGCCAGCCCTGCCAGTCCCGAAGAAGGAAGGGACTGTACTGCTGAAAAGAGACAGAAGGGCTTTGCTTTAAACCAGAAAAATAAATATGTCAAGATTCCTTTCAAAATCTGTAACTCAACTTCCCCTTGCTTGTTTTTCTTGGTTCACAGAGGTCTCTAGTGGGAATTCCACATAACAGATGTATTCTTTTTGTATTAGGAATAGACCACAAAACACCATTTAACACCTCAAAAGGAGTCTATCTGCTTAGGCTGATCTCATCAGGCTGAAGGTACACAGCAATTCCCTGAGAGGTGAAGGATATCTCCACGGAAAGCGTGACTTACCTTGAAGCATTATTAACAGAGCAAATGTCAGATACTTAACTTGAAACCATGAAGAAAAAAGAAATGAAAATCCCCCAGAAATTCCTCTTTATGCTGTCATTGATAGGTAAAACTTTTCAACTACCACTCTTTCCCAAGAAATGTGTACCCTGAGGAACTCACCTAGTACCGATGTCGTTCTGGGCCGCCAGTCGGAAGGTGTAACCCAAAGCTGGGCACAGCTTGGTCAGCTTGCAATGCTTCTGGCTCCCAAAGTAACATTCTCTGAAACCACTGTTCCGCTTTCCCTAGGAAGAGAGAAACCTGTCATGAGATCGCTATGAAACAAAACCATGCCACGCTCATTTTAAAAGGCGCTGCTAAACGACACCGGAATTAGATGTTTTCATACAGGCACTGTGCAGAGGAAGCTGTGCAAGCACTGACAGCACTGCTGTGCTCTGAGAATCGCACAGATCAGCACAGCCAGCCTGCTGTCAGATCCCCCCTCTTCTCACCTTCTTGTATTTGTGACATGTGTCTACAGCTCTAGTTTGAAACGCAATTTATCCCACTCACGAACAAACAAGTGGGAAAATGATGAGTGAAATGAATCTCCGAATCTGCTCAGTCACAGGAGCACAGGAAAGGTGCGGCCAACACTTCTTTGCAAGCACTATCCTCCACACATCCATCCCTCGCTGGGATTGTTTCAGGAATTCTCTATCCCACAAGAGGGCTCTCGCTCCCCACGGTCCAGCACGGCCAGAGCCAGCGGGACAAGCTGGGTGCGACCCGCCCCATGCTCTCCAGGGCAAAATTTACTCATCACAGATAAATATTCTGAGTGCCAGGTTCTGCACCCACCCCCCTGCCCGGAGCACGCGGCATGCGCTGAGCAAACAGGATTTGCCGGGAAGTTTGAGACTCTGTTAAGGAAGTTGTTTGGCAGAGGGATGGTTTATGGGAGCTTCACATCAGCATGACCCGGAGCAATGACCCTGGCAAAGACAACATGAGGCAGCGGCCCAGAGGGTATGGAGACACTTCTCCAGCTCCCAAATATTTCCTCAGGTACTGGTGTGTATCTCAGGCTGAGGACAAGGACTCTCACAAGTTCTTTCCCCGACCCCACAACATTTAAAACAAAACGAAACCCTTGTCAATCCACCCCAGCTTGGTACAGCCTGGGGGAGAAGTAAAGCCGAGCTGTCTGCAGGACAGAGACCTTAAAGCAACAGGGAATATCTGGACTCATTCTATGCCACATATGCAAAATGGTCAGTTTGAAATCTTTCAGGAGAAAGGGCATGGATTGCTCAGCTCCTCCTAAATAATATCTACCAGAACTGAAGCAGTTGAAAGGAGTTTTAATTTCAATACTCAAATACAAAATTAATGGACAATTAAGTACCCAAAAGCACACCAGAATGGACGCCTGTGTTTGACAAAGCACATCCATGGGCTCCAACGGGTGCAGGAGACATCTCTGCCCATCTCTGCAACTTCTTCTGACTGAAAAGCTCTGCTGAGCCATCTACTAGTTTTGGCATATGTCTGCACAATTTTTAATTTTTATTTTACTATTTACACAGGCATCCCTCCCTGAGGCCAACAGCCTCACCTCCTTGGGCCCACTCTGCCCTCCCACACACCGTTCCTCCTCCATGCTCAGAACATCACCACTAAAGATCTCAAAAATGCCTGAGTGGGACACGCATTTTTCACCGGCCCATTCTCCAGCCCCTGCCAATTTCTACTTCTTCTCCCTCAGATTGTGACACAGAAGAAAAAACTCCCTGAAACGTTTGTAGTGAATCTCCAGAATGTGTTTATCAGGCTAGAAACAACCACGCAGATCTCCAGCACAGCACAACAATGCGGAGGCACTGGAGGGACATTTAGCACACTGGCAAACAGCCAGAACTTTTATTTATACAGTGGGAGCCTACACTTGCTCTAGAACTTCTTCACATACAACCTCCTTCAACTTCACCCACCTGCTCCAGCTGTAGCATTACTGCACAGCTCAAGTAAATTAAGGAGTAGAATTGGAAAAGAATCAAGAAACTCAAAGCAAAAACATTTTGTAAAGGAGAAAACCTTTCCAGATCTAAAATCCCTAGCTATAGAGTGCTATGATAGAATTTCTTTCAGTCAAAAATAACAGGCGAGCACACTTCTCAGCTCAGCAGTAATACATTTAAAATGCAGACTATACAAAATCTAATTAGAAATCCTATGTTTCAGTAAAATATCCATTCATCAGTGCAGCACTACTAAAAATAGATTTTTTTCCCCTATGCAAACTCTTTTACAGGTTGAGCTGCATTAAATTAATTTTTCCTCAACTCTTTAATGCCTTCACTGCTTATAAATAATTGAAAACATTTAATTTATTTTGAATTTCTGTTTAAGAATGCCTTTTCAAAAAATAATTTTTCAACGCTTTTTTTTCCAAGAGAACAAAGTGACCAATCGCTAAGCATGTGGTCAATAAAACAACTGACCGGCTAAAAAGGAAAATCATGGAAAATCTCACCCATAGCACAGTGCCTGAACAGAGAGCAATGGGCCAGGCACACTCGCATTTTTCAGACTGGTTGGTTAAAACTTTGACAAGACTGCCAAACATTTAAGGTATCCTTAACTTTATAACAGTACAAACCCTAATATTGTATATTTCTCTTCTAGAAAAGTGGTATTGAACATTCCCCAGACTCACTCAGACCAACTGGTATTCAGATTACTCAGACTGGCTGGTATTTTGGATTCTATTGGCACTAATTGGAGAGGCTGGCCGATATTTCTAATTATCCTGGCATTAATAGCCTGGAAATAGCCTCTCCGCTCCTTCTCTCCCAAGATTTATGAAAGCACTAATGCTGGCATAATTATAGACAGGAACAACTGGCAGGCTGGTACTGGCTGCCACCCAAGAGTCTTACAGCTTTCCCAGAATCCTTCTCCTACTCTTTGTACACTCGGCATCCAAGTTTTTAATCCTTCAAATAATGTTTCATAAGTTGTTTAAAATACACTGTATCGTTCCTGCAAGCATTTCTAATCCCCAGATATCAGAGGGAGAGCGCTGTCGGACTTCACCAGCCCTGCCTTCTCCAGCCTGGGTTCCCTTTTCTTCTCCAGGACAGCCCACCCTGGGATGGATTGTCAGCGCCTGTCTGAGGAAACAAGGACAGTTCTTCTCCACAAAACTCCAACAACACAGTGTTTAAACACAATTAAGAGCTCTGCCTGCTATTTCAGCAGTATTTTGAGCTGCACACTCACTTAACACAGGGTGCTTGATTGTCTTTGGAGAGTGTATTTATTGAAGAAGGGATTTGAGGTTTGAAATGGCTTTTGTTAACCGAGTTCCCTGCAGCAGATCCAGTAAATAAACACAAAAGGAGGAAGGGGCCGCTGCAGGTACAGCGGTGCAGGAACGGAGCACAGTCCTGGCACAAGGCCTCACTGCACACGACTGAAGCAAAGCTCAGCACCACATCTGTGACCAGGATGCAGGACTGACATCTGCTGTGGCCACATCAGCTGTGGCTTCTGTGTTGGGGTCATGTTGGCAGTAAAAAGGAACAGACTGAAACTCTATCTGACACAGAGCCGTGGAGCAAACTGTCAACAATTAGTGTAACACACCCTGAGATCTCTGCAAAGCATTCACTGGGCCAGTTATGCAAGTAACTGAATTTTCCCTAGAGACAAACACCTAGAAGACAGCAAAGGACCTACAAAACAACCCTAAATTATACACAAACCCCAATTTTACCCAAGGCTCTCCTCTCGCATGTCTCACAAGAGTGGCACAGCCACAGAACAGACTCAGAGGGCAGGTAAGTGAACAAACACAAACATGGAGCTCCCTGTATCCAGTTCTGGTGGAGCACCACCAAGATGCCTGGAATTATCACATTATCAGCTGGTATACACAAGCCCATCCCTGCCACCTTGAGGAATTTAAAACTTTGTGGCAGAACAAAATTATCCCCGTTTATCTCTATGTAAACTTCATTATTAACTATCCATCATCAAATCATTAAATAGTGTGGTGCTGTATCGCTCTCTCTCTCTCTTGAGTAAATTAAAATGAGCTGCTTACTGGATAAGAATTAAAGCTGCTTTGAGTTATACACAGGCTGGGGACACACACTGTGTGAGAGGGATGTCCTTGTCTCTGGCTCAGGAGCATTCCTGGCCTTTCCCATAGCGAATGAATAGGATACTCTCGCTATCCATATACACAAGAGAAACATTTATTTACTACCTCTTACTCACACAACGAGCATTTCACATCTAATTAATGACAAAGGCCTGATTCTTACAGCAGTGCCAGCAGCATTTTTCAATGCAGTTACAGTTTACTGATTTTGATGAATGCTGGCATCAGGGAAAGCATCACCTCCTTTACAGTCATGTTTTCTGTTTGGTATATTTTTAATGCTATTTTTTCCCCGATTAGCCTTTTGCTTACCCTGAATATTCAATCCTGGCACCAAGCCACCAATTGATTAGTTCAGGTTTGTAATTTCAAAGTTCATAGCAAAAGAGCCAGAAGGTGAAGTTTTCTATAATTACTGATTTTAACTGATTTTATTGCCAGACAGCTGATGCCAGTCCCAGCACCTATGGTGCAAGCATGTTCCAATCCCAACGAAATCCGGAAGACCTGCGACAGGGGTTGATCCTAACTCCTTTGGAGCCACTGGAAATTTTCCTAGGGTACATCCAGCGTATCTGAGTGATAATTTGCTGGACTGATCTTTTACTTTCCTATTAAAGAATGAAGTGTCCTTCGTAGTTCTTCAGGCATTTTAAGAGATAACAAGAGTTTATTAGCAAGGTATTACAACTCTAATTCAAAGGCTTGGATCGGTAAAGGGAAAACATTTGTATTTTCTAACTAAACACATAGCACCAGTCACATTACAAACCACTTAATCCAAACTGGTATAGAAAAACATTAGCTAGCTGGAATAGCTTTGTATCTTGACAATCTTTCAGAGTCTGCAAGTCAGGAAAAACCCCAAACCTCAGAACTAAACTGAAGCAGCAGCTGGGTAGGGCTGGCACAGTAACATATTAACCAGTATAACCTTCTAGAATTTCCCACCTCGCCTAATCCTGGCGCTGTGAACACGGCGCTTCTGCTGCCGCTTTACAGCCACAGTTCCTTTTCTGCACGTACAAGTGATGCCACGTACACTGCTGGTGGCATTTTGGATGCTACCAACTGTGCCTCTGCCTTGTAGAAACAGGAGGAACCAGGTGAGATGCTGCTGAGCATCTGGCACACTCTGAGATCTGAACTGCCCCAGAGACAGACAACCCGCGACTCCCCAGCCGGGAGCACCAAGGGGCTGCAGGAGCCCCTCCCTTGGAGGGGCAACGCTGCTCGAGCTGGGGGAACCCACTGGTGTGACTGGGACACAGCTGCAAGTGCTTGCCCGGATGCCTCCGCCACTCTCCACACCTCCCATTCCTGATGCCAGCTTTCCAGAGTCTGAGCTGCAGCCTTCCAGGACCTGTGCGTCATGAGCGTGGCGAGGGCTTTCCACACCATTCTCTCCGAGGACAGGACTCAACTTCCCAGGCAGGCTGTCACTTTAGGGTGTTTTTCCACCTTTATCATCTGACAGATTTCTTGCTCTCCACTCTTGCAAAGGTCTCTCTGCTTTGCAGCCACAATTTAATTTCCTTCTGATCGCTGACTTTCCCGTGTTTGTATTTTATCCTGTGCCTCGCAGCTAATGAATGCTGCTCTAGCTGAGATCTGGCAGCACGTCTGCTGTTGCCTGGCAAGCCTTCTCCTGTGCCTTGATGTGTGTATTCCTTGATTTCACCAGGACAGCGTGGCACTGTGGAGAAGGCAGTGCTTTTGCTTACGTGGAGTTTACATGACCGAGCGCGAGGCTACAGGGCACTGCAAGTGAATTCTCTTTTGTACCTGGGTGCCATAACTCCAGCAGCTCAATGCACTTCACTGCAGAGGCACAACCTGCCACGGCACAGGGAGAAGTGAGTGCAGCAGCCTGCCAGCCCACCACTGCCATGTGATGAGGCTCCTGCAAACCCAGGCACAGCCAGCCTGCATCTTCAGACTTTTCCTTTCGTAACTTTAATAGCAAGTTTTAATTTCAGTGGCTTAAAATTGCATTTCTGTCTCTTTGATCAGAGGAAAAAAATTTTTAGAGAAGCTACACCTGTCAAGTTCTGAGACAGGCATTAACTGTCTCAGAACCTGACAGCTACATTTCAGCCAGGAGTCCTGTCAGACACTGGAGATGTACCAAATTAATTTGTGCAGGGCCATTATTCTTTCATCTGAGCTGGCTAGCTATCCATTATAATCTCATATTTCAGGGCTGTTAAGGAGAAAACAAGGTAATTAAAGTAGGCAACCTAAGGGAACCAGGATACCTTAATTTTTTCCCATTGGTAGCTGAACTACCCTAAACCAAACTGCTTTTGCTCTCTGAAAAACAGGTGTCATAACCATTCTTTCTGAACACAAAACTCTTTTAAAGAGTTTAAAGGACAAAAGCATTTTAGAATTGCCTTGTGTGTATATATATATACACTTATCTCCAAAATTATGTCTAAGCTCCATGCAGACAAAATTAACATTACAAGTATTTGCACTGTATTAATTATCTGCTGATGGTCCTCCTTCTGACAAGACCTTCTGTTGCTTCCCTTTCCTTTGCAGGCTGGAATCATGCTTGTTTCCACTGCTCTGTGCTGCTCTGTTCCCTCAGCTCCAAGTTACTGTAAGCCTTGGAAGACAAGTGCACCGTCAAGGTGTCACAGAAGGTCTAACAGGATCATCCTGGCCCATGCTTTTGGGGAAATCTCTTTAGTCTCCTTTCCCAGACTTCACACTCCTCCTTTTCCCCTTCTTCAGTGACAACCTTTGGTTTTCCATTATGTGCAGAGGGACAGCAAGTCATTCTGAAGTTATTGTTTAACTTTAGGCCAGGTTCTGAGGGTTTCTCATCATGCAGACCCCACTAGCTGTGACAATACCTACAGTAAATGTTTGCACAGTGAGTGGCTCCAAATACCCAACACGTAGCAGAACGAGCAGGGAATGTGTTACTAATGCCATGGTGGAAAAAAATTCATAACAGAATACTCCCTTTAGAATATTTTTAGACTACAAAAGGCTTCAAGAGATGTTTCTCAGACTTTACAACCAAACACCCTTTCACGCCCTTCATTTCCCAACTCAGGACTTTTTTTATTTACATGCTGTCCAAGACCTTTCTGTTACTCAATATTTATTTTTTTTCCTTCAGAGATAATACTCCCTGACTCGTGTTTTCGGCAGAAACATGGCATGCACAAAGTAAAGGGGGCAGAAATTAGGGGATAGAGGGAGGACTCACGAGAACCCAACTCCAGCAAATCCTCCACATCATCTCTCAGGGCACTCTCCCAACAGCCCAGTGCTCACTAACCATGGGTGATATTTAGGAGAGAACTTATTTCCATTGTGTCTGGAAGGGGGCTAATTGCCACTACACAAAGGACACTTATTTTGACCTTGAGTACATTCTCTGTAGAAAGGTCTGTAAGATCATGGCTCTTCTCCTCTGAGGCAGGAACAAGTGTTTATTCTGCACTCAGCAACAGAAGAAAGAGATCATGAATGGAACTCAAAGATTCATCAAAAGCAATTAAATAATAAGTAATGCTAATTAACAAATAAAGTACACCAAACGAGTGACAAAAGATTTCAAGGGTACAGAAACAGAACACTGTCTCTGTATAAAATACACTGAATGGAAAGTTTTCCCCCTGCTGCCTCTTTCACCTTTCCAACTCTTTACCTAATGCCATCAGGATTTCATTTTCCCATTTTTACTTTCTCCTGTATTTAATTGTTTTTCTTTACTCAGCAAATCCTTGTAAAATCTGAGTGCCATTTATTTGTGTATTTATTTCAACTAGTTACTACTTACCTCATCCCACTCCAGAAGGTAGCTGGTGATTTTTGAACCATTATCAATGGGTGCCTACGAACAAAAATAAACAAAAGGTGATTTGGGGAATAAGAGAAAACGACTTCAACCTCCCCCAGGCAAATGACTACGGTTTCAAGTGAAACCAAAGCTTTGCACATGGCTTGGCAACCTCTTAACGAATGCCGGGAAGAAGCTGGACATAATGAAACACATACATTTTAAAAGTCAAGTCAGTGCACAGGAAGGGATTTGTCAGACTACAGCAAGTTCAAGTCCCTTACTGAATAATGACTGTCTCAGCTTTCAATTATTTCCAACATTTATGCTCACTGTCACTACTTTTTCCCTGCTTTTCGCCCGATCCAAGTGTTACCTACCTTCCACTGTAAGGTTAAGGAGCTTTTGGTCCTGTGCGAGGGTTTGGGTGGGAAGGGACACTCTGGTGCTGAGCTGTGAGTGGTGAAGCTTACTGGCTCTGAGCAGGATCCCTTTACTGAGTTGTACATTGCATATACCCTGGAAACAGTATTCAAATGGGTTATAAATGTGCTGACAGTTACAGTGGCATGGCCTCGGCCACAGTATTTGACACCAAAGCACCCACGACACCATCCACTAATTTCAGACTTATCACAGACCAATGGCTATCCTTACCTTACTTCACTTATACAAGAATGTAAAAAAAATTACAGCACAAGAGGAGCAGTGTTTTGTGCAAATATTCCCACAGACCACCGAGTTATCGGCATTATCTTTTCTTTGCACCACTACTTCCTTGCCTGTTGCCAGGCTTCCACACACTGGGAAAAGTTCCTTCTTAAAATCCTTCTTAGAATACAACAGAGAAAAAAGTATCAGCTTTAGTGCCTGGATTACAATTGATCCACATGTACCACGTTGAGTGCTGGTTTCTGCTGGTCTCCCACGGGTACAACCTTCTCCTGCATAACTCAGGCATCAACACTTAGTGGACCTCCATGGATTAGAACTACCACAGCTCAGCAACACTGCTCTGATAAACTAAAAACCTTCAAAGCAAATTTTATTTCAGGCAAATCCTCTGTATGTCAGCACAGAACATGCAGTACCAAACAGTAGGGGAAAGCAAATAGGATACAGCTGAGCACTTCCTCACGAGGTGCTTTTCTCTGGAAAATTAATGACGTTATTTTTTCCCTTCACATTTTCCATGCAGCAAAAGAAAAGTGCGAATTGGAAGTCTTCTACTCAAAAAAAAGTTCAGGCCATGACCAGACAATGACCTCTGAGTTGGCCATAGCTATTGTGTGCTTGAATGCAGAGCTAAGAAAGGGCAATTTCTAAATTTGTTTTCAGTAGATAAGAGTAATTTATGTACAATGGCCACCTACGTAGAATCAAACCTTTTGGGGGAGGTAGACAAGAACTGCTCCGGTGCTGCTTTACACATCACCTGTTAGCAGGCAGGAGAGACAAGAACTGCAATTAATTAACTGAGCCTGCATCTGGCAAGTGGCACATACGCGTGCTGGAAATGAGCACGGCCCAGCATCCAGCACACACCGCAAGGGAAATAAAACCGTGTGAAAACGAGCTCGAGGGGCATCTTCAGCAGGTCACTGAAACACTGAGCACAGCCAGCTCTGAGGGCACCAAAACAACACTCCTGAAGAAGAGCAGGGGGTGGTCCAGAGCAAACCAGGTTGTTCCAGGCTGTCCCAGGGCCCCGCACGGCAGCAACAAACAGAAGCACCTTGCCCAGTACAGACAAAGCCCTGAGAGATGCTGCCAAGGTCAAGGAGACCCAAGGCGATCTGCCCAGTAACTGCTGGCCCCATAAATTTCTTTACTCGACAGATTTATTTCTTCACAGTCATTAATACAAAATGCAGTTTCAGTGAAGGGAAAAAACCTATGGTGGAAAGCAAACAGCCGCTGTTTCAGTGTCAGCTCGCTCCGCTGCCGTGCTGCTGCTTTGCAAGTCTGACTTTTGTATTTAGTCACTTCTTTTTAAACAGAAGTTACTGTTAACTGTTCACCAACAACCTACAATTTGGCAAACCTGCAGGAAGGTGGAGGGAACTGCAGGTAGGGAAGTAGTAGTCAGGCAGGACCTAGGGCAAATATCCACAACGCCCCTAAAAATGACCAAAGCCTCAGCCCAGCTGTGCATGGTGACCTCTCTGGTGTTTGAAGCTGGCTTCAAAAGAGATGTTCAATGCTTACAGAAGGAAGCTCAACAGTGTTTTACAACCTTCTCCTTGTTGCCACCTCTTTGCTGCTAAGGCCAGGACTCCTGCCTGACCCGGGAGCTGCATCTTTTCCTTATTTATGACAAGTTCCTTCTGGTCTTGTGCTTCTACTTGAAAAGTTCATTTTAGGGCTGCACTAGAAACTACCTTTAAAATTAGAAAGAATCTGTAGTATCAGAGCTAGATGGACACATTTTGGTGCTGGATTTTTTTTTTCCCCCTAGAACTCAGAAACAAGGTGTTTGTTCCCTGAAGTTTTACAAACAGGAGCAACCTTGATGTGAAACAGTGTGCCACACCTAGCCCTTGTCTGGAAAAACAGAAGGCAACAATAGACAGGAGTAAAAGGATTTTTTTTTTTAGAAGGATATTGAGGGTAAGTGAACAGGATGTAAATTCAAAGCCTTGGTTCATAAATAAAGTCTTCAAAAAAAGCAATATGATCAGGTAACACAGACAGTGTTGAAACCATCAGAGAGCAAAACTAGAATGTGTAAATAGTTAATAAATGTGTAAAACACATTTTCAGAATAAAAGAGAAATATGTTATGAAATTATCAACACAGGTCAGTGTGAATCCTTTTTTTTCCTTGGAAAAAATGCTGAAATGACTCTGGTCAGATGGATCTGTATTCAGCAGATTTAATTCCCAAAGTGTGGCTTACTTATGAAAAAAGCAGTCTGGAGTACTTTCAGTGTTCATGTTACAGGAACTGAAGAAACACCAGTTGCTTGAGTCAAATTTTTAAACGACCTCAGAAATCCTACTTTCGTACACAAGCACACCCAGGCCTGTTATCCATACAGAAATACAGATAAATAAACTTCTTTTTGCCTCTTACTACAGCAATGACAATAACACAACAAAAAGATACTGTTCAAAAAGCACTCTCATAGTCCAAGATAAAATCTATCATAAAATATTTAGAAACTACTGAAAAACACACCTACAGAGGTGACCATGAAATTCTTGAACTACACTGTATATTTAGTTTAAAAACTTTCACATTTATTCTCATATAATTGAAGAGTTTATATTTAAGTGACATTCATTTCATGCTAACTCACCTGACGTGATAATCTGTTGCTGGCCTAAGGTCCTTCAGGTTATATTCTAATTCTTCTCCACTGCAGGAAAGAAATCCAAACCCAACGAATTAATAAATTATGAAAAGCAATAATATACTTAGCACAGCTAATGATTTTCTAGTGATACAATTTGAAAGAAGAAAAATAATTCCTCCAAAGAGAAACAGTAGTAAACCATATACCAACAATTTGTCAACACACTTCATGTTTCTTGAAAACTTCATAAAGCTCCATATGCACAGAAGAAAAGAATTTATCACACCAATTTATTCAGTAACCTAAATATATGGGTTTATTTCAATGCTATCTTATATTTTGCTGATATTTGTATAAAGCTCATTGTGGTTTTCAATCCTCACAGAGCTGAAAAGAGCAAAACCCAAACATTATTGTTGTACTTTCTGCATATTCCCTATTCAAAATACTTTATACAAAGTGACCCATTGAACTTCAGAGGAAGAAGCAGAGTTTCTTGCCCAACTGTTTCACTTACTGCTTTCTCCTCCAGAACCACCCTCCCTGTGAGGACCATGGCAAGGAGACATTTAATTAACACCCAAACAGCTGGACCCACCTCTCTTTCAATACTGACAAAATCTAAAGCAGTGTGTTTTAGACATTTTAGGAAAAAAAAACCCCAGCGTACAATCTAGTAATTTCAAAAGCAGCCAACATAGTTAGGGCTATTCTTTTTCCTTCTGGCTTGTTTGGTGGTAAATGAACACTGGGCTCAGTCATGTGTTGCCAAATCTGTGAAGATTAAGGTACGGGTCAGTGCTTAATAAGTAATAGCCATCTCATGTAAGAGCTTGGCTTATTCATGATTTTATTAAAATATGGGAAACAAGAAAGCTCTCAATTTAGCATAAAGAAGTATTTCATAGCTAGCTGGACAAATACAGGGAGATGTCTCAAAATCAATAGAACAAAATCCACCAGAAAGCACATGCCTGCTGGGTTGCCAGAAATCCACCAGAGAGCCTTCTATTTTTTATTTCATATAATCCAATGCTCTGCAAATGCAGTTTTTCCCCTCTGAAATGAGCGCACCTCCTTGCAAAGACAATGTATTCAACATATTGCAGACTCTCTTTTGCCTATAGTAATAACAATTTCTGCTTTTCCTGATGGAACATACCACATCAAGCTAAGGGCTGCTCTCTGGCCAGCAGCAGGAGACACATCACCACCAGCAGCTTTAAAACAGATGCACAACATTTCATAACCAGGAGAAAATGTGCAGCCATCACACCAACAAGCACAAGAAGTACTAGAAAGTGTCCTTCCCATTTTAAAAGCTCAGCAGAGCACATATTTGACTACAGAGATGCTCACACTGGCTCACAAACTGCTGGTATAAATGCCAGAAAAAGAGTAAAATCAGGCAGCCTTTCCCTGGTTAACACAACCTTTCTGTATTATCCAAGACCTGCCGTCAGAATACTAAGAGGAATACCCTAATTCACAGGACATCCTAAGAAAGGAGAAGGCCTGGTCTCAAGAGGTAATTCCTTAAATGCTCTATCACCTGGACTTTATTGAATGAGATTTGGGAAGGATTAGCTATTTCACAATAGCCAAGGTCACATCTCCAAATTCTCTTTCCCAGTCGTCATTAGCGGGGAAAAAGAAAGGCATAACACCATATGTACTTGATCACAGAATGAGCTCAGAGGATCACTGCAAGGAGACACAGAGAAATCCCTCAGAATTTTTACTCAAGTCTGCTGAGAGCCAAGTATTCAGGTTTTTCTAGGGAGCCTCTGTAACCTACTGACTGCTGTACTCCCTCCTCTGTTCATCTAAGACACTACAAAGCAGCAAACCCCTCAAATTTTGCTCGTTAGCTGAAATAACAAGGTTTTACTGTTCTAAATTCTGCAAGTCCACACAAAATTAGCCCATTAGGAAGGCAGCTCTCCTGCCCACATGGTGAACACGAAAGGTTCTGACATTCAGCATAAAAGAAAAAGTAACCTTTTCACTGGCAACAGGAGTGACTGCATCGCAGGCAGGATCTGCCACGTGCCAGGGAGGTGGGATGGGGTGGCAATTAGGGACCCTGTGACGTGCACTCCACCAGCCCCCTGCAAGCTCCTCTGGTGAGGGAACAGGGTGCTCGAATGTGCCTTTCTTCTGTGACTGATAGGCATGCCAGAATACACCCTGAAAAGCACAGAGAATTTACTAGTAATGAAACAAAAAACCGCAAAAATGATGGTTTTACCTGTAAATGATCTTGTATTTTCCATCCCTCCCTTTATCTGATAAGGCAACCTCGTAGGTACAGGTGTAAGGCAAACCGTTGTTGTGTCTATCTGCATTGAGAAGGCCAGTGGGAGGTGACCAGGAAAGCAAAACTGTTCTTGCTTGAATATTGGTAACCTATAAAAGAAACATCAGTTAATCTGAAATCCAAGGAAAAAAACGCTATTCCATAAGTATTTGCTTTTTGCTTGCATCTTCACAATCAATTTCGTGTAAAATGGAAATTTCAGAGCTTGATTTGAAAAGTAAAGCGTCAGAAATGATCAACAACACAAACAAAAACACAGATTCGTGGCATAAAGTAATCTGACAGATGAGGAACACAGAGCAAGGTTCCCCTGCAGTGAAACAGCTCGTCACTGTCTGAGCATCCAGCAAAGGATGACTCTGGAGGTACCTGCTGCTGTGGCCATTCCCAGAAGGGAACTGGAGCTAAGTGGATCAAAGGCTTTATTCTATAGATCATTTTGTACAAAATTATTTTTCTGAA
Source organism: Mystacornis crossleyi (assembly GCA_013400655.1). NCBI lineage: Eukaryota > Metazoa > Chordata > Aves > Passeriformes > Timaliidae > Mystacornis > Mystacornis crossleyi. The sequence continues at coordinate 109,998 of VYZQ01014389.1, read as the reverse complement.
GTTGTTGCTGGGGAGCTTTTCTAATGAAACTCTGACGGCTTTTTCAGTCATCCCGTTCCTTCTTGCCACTTGAAACTACAATAATTCAACAGCAAATAAGCAGAAAAACCCAGTTCAACCTACAAAGTTATGCTGGCTCAAAAGCACAAGGGAAAATCATAACACGAGTCCAACTTGTCAGTTAAAAACTACATTGCAAATCGATCACTTTGTGCCTTGAGAGAAGGACCTGTGTGTGACCTGCAGTCACCACTGAGTGCAACAACTCTGTGGCAGACGGGTGAGGAATCTCTTTTAATAAAACACGGAAAAAGTACTTCAAACCCCTGCACCAAAACGATTTTATCACCCCACCAGTGCCACTGAACTCTTCGGAAGAGCTGGGTTCACACAGCTTACAGAACTGGCATCACCTTGCTCAGGAGGGCCACTGGCACACCAGCTGCACACAGCAGCAGCTTCCCAGAGAACAGCCTCCTGTTATCAGGCCAAGAAATAATTAAAAATCCCCCCTGCCACTGTCCCAGAAGAAAAATAAATAAAAAGCAATAGCTGCACTGGTTATCTGGGAAAGGCAGCACATCTTCATACAAGCCTGAAATATCCTGGGGAAGCCTCAAATGCTCTGCCACCAACTCTCCGCTTTTCATCATGAAAATAATAGTGTTTTTCCTTCTTAACTGTAGTGAATATATAAAGAATATTTTTTAGTTAGCCTCCATATGGAGGAATCAAAGACTGAGGGTGTATATTCTTTATTCTTCCTATGCAACAACTTTCACTGCATCTATAATTTTGACAGACTTTTGCAACACAAAGAGCAGGATGCTGTTATTTCAGAAGGTGTAACATGAATGCTGCAGGTGCTCAGTTGCACATTTCCTAACTTTTGTTGAGACAAGTGAAACCCCGTACCCACAAATTACTTGGGCATGAAGTATTATCAGTCAGCTTTCAGGGACTGCTTGTTTACAAATCCAGCTCCTGGATCTCTTTATATAATGGAGAATATTTAACTTCTCGCGTGGAAACACATTGCTTCCAGCTGATGAGCACTGCAACTGTTGTGTCTGATACCCATATATCATACAGATTCTTTCTGAGCAAATCATAAATCCATTTTTAACAGCCTGACAAGTAGGTGACACCGTGAAATGTCTCATCATAAACACCATGATCTCAAAAGTTAGTGATTTTAATTTATAGCAGCATGTTTAAGCCTTGCCAAAAGAAGAAAACCTTTGTTCAACCTAATGTGAAGAAGCAGTTTTAAGGCAAGAAGGTTTAAGTAGCATCAAGCTTTCTTTGTAAAAAATATGGACAAGCAAATTCTTATATGAATTTTCATGGCATTTCTTGCTTTCATGGCATTTTCTTATCATGTTTGTCTGATGCTATGAAATCAATGTTTATTTTAAAATCTTGGAGCAGTTAACCCTGATACTGCATCAGATACCTTAGAAGAATCTTGAATGATTCAAGTAAGACAAATATGTTAATTTTTTAAAGATATACATGTATAGGTATATACACACATGCACACACACGTATAAATGAAACTGTGACAAAGATACTCAGAGCTAAAACCCGACATTTAAAATAATATTTTGATCAGAAAACTGAGTAAGATCCAAATAGATTTTAGGATTTTTTAACAGACATCACTACTATGCCAGCTCAGCCCATCAACATGCAGTTTCTTTTATTATGGAAATATGCTTGCATAATTGTTTTTCATAAATTCAGACAGACTTGGAGCTGGAGGCATGATATTCTGCCAATGTTCTATTGAAATGTTTTTCTCTATGACTACTCCCAAGGACACACGTATATATTCCGCATATGGCAAAACTCTGGCCCTCCACGAACTTCAGCAATCTGTAAAAAGTTAGGTCTTAGGTTTCTTAAAATAAGGGAAAGTATCTTGTGGGCTAACTGCTAGAAACTGTCAGACAGTTACTCTGAAGCCAGCACGCAGAGGATGGAAGTCCAAACCCGGTTGCTACGCTGCTCCAGCTACACCGTTAATTTCAGAGGGAAGGAGCACCTGGAGCGGGCTGCTGGCTGCCTTGGTACACAGCAACTGCTGCTGGAGGCTTAAAAATAAACTCCAGAAACTCTTAAATACCAGTCTCAGCTGCACTGAGCACACACAGCAAGTGCAGGAAAGCAAGTGAGGGGGTCACTGTCTGCGAGATAAGTCAGAAAAGGCAAGTCTATTCCCTCCCTGACCAACAGGCTGATACCGTATCACAGTTACCTGTCAATACCTCCTTTCATGGCCAAAGCCACCACTTAGTTTACCAAGGAACTCCTACCTGGAGCAGGAAGCACTAGCTTTGCTGTGAGAAAGGGCAAGTTAAATAAATGGGGTTATGATATGTTGAGAATAACAAGCAGGCACTTGCAAAACAGCTCAGTACCTTTACCTCTAACTTTTCTAGCTTACACAAACACCTTTCCAAAGGTACAGACCTGGAGCAGCCCTTTCCATGCTGTAAGGAACAGCCCAGCTACCATCACTATCAATGGCCCTTCTGAACTGGCAGACAGAAATAACTTCTACATCAATAAAAACCAGCTTATTGCTCATTAACAGTGCACTAATTCCAACTGACCAAAATATAAGCAGCCAGAGCACCTCTTCTCAGGCTGGGCAGATAAATCTTAGTGCTGCTCCTGAGTTCCCCCAGCCTGTCTCATCTGTCCCCAGAATCACTGTGCTGGCTTTGAAGAGGGCTGGCTTGGCCTTTTAGCTGATACCTAACAAAAGATTCTCCCACAAGGAGTTCTGTACGTCTGGTGAAAAGCACAGTTAATTAGTTTCTGAAAACTTCTCAGTTTACACAGTAAATGCCTCCTTTCTGCTCTATCAAAACTCGGTGGTGTAAATAATTATTTCATAAAAGCCCCTGGGAAAGAATCCAGCTCCCGCACCATTTCAATAAGGCTACAAGACCGATGGGTATCGGTCCTTCCCGTCTTTCAGGTAATGAAAAATGTTTCTGTACAACTTTCATTATCTTTCAAATTCCGGGTTAGCATTCACAGGCATCGTGTGGTTCGGGGGCTCATTGTATGTGTGAGAACTACACTGCAAGCAACATTCATTTACTCCCTCGAGGGCACGGTTTGAAAGGCCTGGGGGTCAAATGAATTCACGGTTATTACTGGGTCGAGATTCTGCTTTTAAATTATGGCTCTAATCCTGCAATTTTAGGCAAAAACCCCGGTGATTAAATATGAGTTTCGCTGCAGAGCAAGTCAGCGGGAGCAGGCTGCCTTTTGGAAAGCCAGGCTGATGTCTGAGCTGTGGTTTGACAGAGCTGTGGTGATGCCCCACGGGGGGTGATGTCCCCCCGAGTCCCTCGGCAGCCGCGCCGTCGGACGCAGCCACTTCGGAAACCCAGAGTCAAGTTTCCCTCCCCTCATAGAGGTATTTGTTTCAGAGAATGCTTACTTTGTCTGTGATAACGTGAATTAAAAACATATTTCAGTTTACACAAAACCACAGGGGAATAAAAGCAAAAGGTGCCTTTCAAAATTCTGGCTGTTAAAGGGACAAAGCTCTGATTAAATTTACAGCTTGGCTGCACATCTCTCCAATAGGTAACCATATCTATTATTGAAAACAGCCCTTTTATGAAGTAATAATTTTAAAAGCATTTAAAATTTTGTACTCAGAGAGGTACCTGTACAATCCAGACACCTCCTGGTGATAGCTCTCCTGCAGGAGTTGCTCACAAGAATAATCCCTCTGGATGGCTTCATCCCTCCAGATGGGTCCCCCACCATGGATGGAGGGAGCTGCCCACTTGGACAAATCAAATCCACATGCTGCAGACACAGCATCACCCACTTGTCACTGACTCACCACTCTGCTCTTTTCCACTGCATCATTTCTTTCTTTACTTTTGTTTTCCTATACATTGTTTTATTTTTCACTTATATATGCCTAAGATTTGTCAAGAAACGTTACCAAGAAGACTATTTTTGTATAATATGATATATTTCTATTAGATGTAATACTGACTACACACACACAATCATTCACAGCAATTCATAATTTGTGGGAGTTCTGTGAGTTTAATTACTCACAAATGTCAAAGTTAGAGAATAATAGATAATCCCCAACATCACCTCAGTAAATATCATTATTATTTATTGAACCAGCATTTGCCATGGTTTAGATTTTTTTTTAAATCCTATTTTTGATATGATTAAAGGAAAATTATTTTTGTCTATTTTTTGGTTTTTGCTTCTTTCTGCTTTAAAGGCTCTGGCTACCATAAATCTAATTGTACAGATCTCAGAATCCTGCAAATCGCTCTAATAGCTTCTCTTCCTACCTCTAAAGATAAAAATATGAAACAACACATTTTTCTTGTCAGCTCTCTGGATCTTCGTAAAAGCACCCGGCTGTGGCTATTGACCAAATGAGTAACATTCAGGTGGTCCTTGGTACAAGAATATTGACTCCCTCTGTACAACAAACGAGCCTAATTCTGTGCTAAGTGCACTTTCTTCCCTTCTGATCACCCTGGAACTCTCCTCTCAAGTCTTCAGCTCAGCATTGCCACTTGTTTGCACACCCAGTGAAGCGACTGCGTCCTTGCGAACGGAACTCAGGCTGGTGTTCAGCATCTCTGCAGGCCTGGCTCAGGCTCTGCTGCCTCTGAAGCTGCTCCTGCCCATGCCAGGACACCGGCACCCAGCACCCACTGATGGAGCCATTTCAGACCAAACACCTTTTGTACTTAGAACAAAAGCACCCATGAGAAGACAGTCCAAAAAACAAAACTCAGCCTGTGCTGGCTCTCCCTGAGCTCTGCTGCTCCTGCAGCCAAGGCTCCCACTGCAGAGTGCCTTTGTATCAGCCTCCATCAGTTGAACCCAGCCTTCACATGAGCTTTCCACCATTATTTTTTATTTATCTGCTTATTTGTGCCCTATCTCTCCAGCTGGACAGAGAAAGGCCTGAGCCCTGGAGAGCAAAGGAGATAGGCTGTGCTTTGGGATCTCTGTCTGCCCCATGACTGCTTCCTCCAGTGCTGGCTTGGACCATCCATTCAGACCCACAGGACTCTTCTGGCTTTCATTTGACACATGAAACTAGAAAAACGTGACATTCAAAGGGCTTACAAACAGATTTATTAATAACCTCACCTGACTGCAGTCACACTCAGCATTAGGGTTATTTACAGGGTGATTCAATTCCATTATAATTCACAGGCTTTTATGGCTCAGACAAACACAGACTATAGTAATTTGCCATTGAATAATAGAATTAGCTTAATTTAATCATGATTAAAGACATAAATTGCTCATGACAAATAAAATTAAACCCAGAGGAGAGTGGGGTAAGAGCTATATAAGTCACCCCAGTGCACTGAGTTGCCCATCACAGTATTAATACTGTGAATTGTCCTCTGGACACAGACAACTGGTGCAATTCCTGGAGTGGGCAGAGCCCTCAAACACCCATGAGCACAAAAGATCCTTCAGATTTATATCCCAGTAAAATGAGTTAGTGGCAACAATCCACTAAGGGGAAAAATTAGAGGTGCTCCCCTGTGAAATCACCAGTATGTTTTGACACAATCTACTTACCACATTTGCTATTGTACTTTTGTGTGGCAATTTGGGATCACATACCTGTGGTTTCTCCATTCCAGAAAGAATATCTTGAACCCTTTTTGTTTCTGAATCAAATTCTGTAAAATAGAGAATGTGGAAAGAGGAAGAGAAATAAATTACCAAAATTCAACAAAAATTTCAGTTGCATCAATAAAAATAGGGGAGGGAGAGAGACAGACATGACCTGCACCGTGAATTTAAGGCATTCAGTTCCACGGATTAACATCACAAAAAATTAAAAGAGGAAAAGGAGGGAATGAAGCTTCCAGTAACCACAGATACTCAGCAAGGTGAGACTATTTGTAGAAGTGTCCTCCAGAAACACTGCTATTAATTGTGATTTGCATTCAGAGAGCAAAACCACCCTGCTTCCAGAGCTCGGCTGTGGAAGAGGCCCAGGAGTTTCTCAGTTAGTGCTAAGCCTAACCCTGGTTTTTTTAACCAAACCCACCCTCACTGCAGCAGCTGCAGATTGGGCTGCCCACCTGCCCACCAGGGCTCTGGAGAGGACAAGTGTCCTTGTCCCATGCAGGGAAAGCCCAGAGGAGCCACACAGGCACCCGTCCTGAGCCCCAACACCCACCCTGCAGCCACCTGTCCTTAAACTGGGTAATGCCCAAAGCTCTTTTACAGCCACCTTCCAGCTGTGGAGGCAGTGAAGTGATGCCAGGCAGATTCCAAAGTCTGACCAGCAGCAATCCATCCTCCCTGCCCGAGCCTTGTGCCTGGTACAGCGGCTCTTGCAGGGGCTATACAGAGGTACCTGCAAGCTGTGAAATGCTCCCCCTAAATTAGAGAGATAATTGTGCAGAAGGTGCTGCAAAGGACATCCTCTGAGCAGTGGAATCAGCATTTCCCCCATCCTCTCCCCCCCAAAACAAACTTGAGGTAAAACATCAGCTTAGAGTAATGAGGTGACACAAACCAGCTTTATTCCTTTTGGACTACAGCACAGAGAGGCCTCACTTTCCACTACAGTACTCTCTAATGGAAAACCAGGAACATATTTTCCTGTTTTTTTTTTTTTTTTTAATTTTTCTTTTTTAAAATGCTAATGTAAAAAGTTTGCTCACCAAAGCAGAAGAATATACCTCACCTAAAGCAAAATGAGCCAGACGTACTTGGCATAGGAAGCAAAAAACATTAATAAACAGGTGGGATCAGATCAACAGCTTTCACTAATGATTCCCCCAAAACCTGACCTACTTCTCGTAGCCCAAGAATGTGTCTTCATTTTTGTCTGTGACCTGCTTTAAAAAAGTAGATCTTCTTTTTAAAAATTCCATGTGCTCGACTGCCAAAAAATAGAATTGGCTGAATGCTGATGGCAGAATTCCAGTGTAAATGCCCATCTCTCCCTACAAGAATGCACCTTGATGTGGAGTGGGAATGACAGATCTCCTGCTGCACACATTCCTGGATTCCTTTTAGTCTCAGCCACTTGGGAAAGAAAGGAGTAGTAATATTTCAGGAGAAGTGGAGTATAGCAAGATTGGTTTTTTTCCATAGCAGATAACCCTCAGAGTGTATTATAAAGAGCATAAACTGGCAGGATTGAGCCAGAATATGGTAATACTGATTTCAAAATTACACAGATGGACTAAAATGGCTAAGGAAAAGGCTGAGATGCTGATCGAAGTGAAAATGTCAAAATTTGGGCCATTTCAGAATTCAGGGTTCCTTTCAGCATCAGTAAAGAAGCTGAACTGTGCCACAAAAGCCTGGAGCCAGATCTGCACACTGTGGAGATCCTGCAGGCTTATCTCAAAGGGATGCTAATCAGAAGCAGCTTCTGCAGCTCAGAGTGTAACAAAAAAGCTGCTACTATTTTATCGAAAGTTTATGGTTATTATGTCACCCCTAATTACAACCCCCAGAAGCTGAGCGTGAATCACTCTCAACGTTAAATCCCAAACATGTGGACTGAATTTTCTTTCCTCTCTCTGCTTTCTAGCAAGGATGCTCTGTCGCACTGAGCAGGAGAGGAAAACAAAGCCTGAAGCCCAAAGAAATCTCATTTCCCTCTCCCACGAAAGGTGATTGCTTTATACAGCAACTGAGTCCTCGGACCCTCTGCGGGTCAGGGCTAAGGGTTCAAACTGCTCCAGGCACAGGAACTGACTCCAAGACTTAAGGGAGGTGGGTATGCCCAGCAAATAAATAATAATTTAAGTACTTCAGACTTCTCAAAGAAGAGTTCTACTCAGGGAATTTTTTGTATTAGTGTCCCAGCCATGTATCTTGTTCACACAGGAGGCTCTGGGTACCAGATACAGAAGACTTGGGTTACTGCAGACGTGGACATTTACGTGGTCAGTATGGACATTTATGTCACCAAGAGTTTATACAGATAAGCTGGAGGTGGAAGAAGACAAGTCTTCTTCAAAAACTTTGGGGAGAGGGAGAGAGGGAACGGGATACATATGTGTAACAAATAATACATATGTGTAACAAATAATGCCCTGTGAAAATATAGCAAATATTAAATTTGAAAACTATAAATACCCACAAGTGATGTCCATAATAGCATCAGAGAACAGCTCAGGTTGAAAGAGGACCTCAGGAGTGGTTATCAAGAATTATAGTATTTACAGTATTTCAAATACTTGGTTTCCCATTTCAAGAGCCATAAAAAAAATCTCAGGCTTCTGTGGATGGCTGACTTCCTTTCTGCAATAAACATAATTATTCACAGTCTCCTGAGCTAGACTAAGCTAAGGAGAACGAGNATGCCCAGCAAATAAATAATAATTTAAGTACTTCAGACTTCTCAAAGAAGAGTTCTACTCAGGGAATTTTTTGTATTAGTGTCCCAGCCATGTACCTTGTTCACACAGGAGGCTCTGGGTACCAGATACAGAAGACTTGGGTTACTGCAGACGTGGACATTTACGTGGTCAGTATGGACATTTATGTCACCAAGAGTGTATACAGATAAGCTGGAGGTGGAAGAAGACAAGTCTTCTTCAAAAACTTTGGGGAGAGGGAGAGAGGGAACAGGATACATATGTGTAACAAATAATACATATGTGTAACAAATAATGCCCTGGTATTATAAAAAATAAAAAATATAGCAAAATATAAATATAGCAAATATTAAATTTGAAAACAATAAATACCCACAAGTGATGTCCATAATAGCATCAGAGAACAGCTCAGGTTGAAAGAGGACCTCAGGAGTGGTTATCAAGAATTATAGTATTTACAGTATTTCAAATACTTGGTTTCCCATTTCAAGAGCCATAAAAAAAATCTCAGGCTTCTGTGGATGGCTGACTTCCTTTCTGCAATAAACATAATTATTCACAGTCTCCTGAGCTAGACTAAGCTAAGGAGAACGAGACCTGTCCCAAATCCCTCCCTCAACAGGGAAGTTGCTCTGACCTGCCAATCTCTCTCAAGTATCGAGCTCAACATCTTCCTTCTGAGCCAACAAAGAGCAGAAAGCCTCCTGAAACAGAACACGATGGAGACGGAAAGAAACCATCTGATATGCCCTATCTGATAACACAGAGCTGCTGGAGGGCTTTTCCTCCTGGCTCTCTGGTGTTACTCAGCAGCCACCAAGGACTATAATCTAGATTAGCTCACTAGAGCATTTAGGGACAAAGGAGCATGAGCATCACAGATGCAGTGGTGGAAAAGCGGGCAAGAACAGCAGCAAGAAATGGGCAAGACTTGATGTAAAACAGCCAATTCAGGTTCAAAAAAATTACTCAGAACTGCTCAGGAAAGGTGGTGGGTGGCTGAGCATGATTCACCTACCTGGGACTAATTGTCCCTGAGTAACAGACAGTCAATTTGCATTTCAGTCTTTGTCCCTTCCTCTCCCCTCAGCTGACTGAGCACTGAGTATCTGACAGGAAGACAGAAAATCTCTGTGTCAAACCCCCCCAAACACTGGGGCTGGCAGGGGCAGGCAGCACGAGCTGCTTTCCTCCGCTGCCACCGGGAACAGAAGCTCAGTCACGTCAAGGAAGAGCCCAACTACCACTTCAGGTCATCGTCCCTTTATAACTTTTCCTCTCCACATCTGTTCCCCACATCTGTCATGGCAAAACTCTTCCTCCTAGGAGGAAGCTGGGGGTGGGGATGAATTTCTTGTGAATGCTCAATGGGGTCCTCTGAGGGACAGTACAAAAATCTGAGTTCCCTGTTAATCTCAGTGTCTGAGAGAGATTATAGCACTCCCAAACTACAGCATTAGGTTCTAATTCCCAGGCTGTGGGTTCTTTGGATCCAATGATTCAGACTAATCTTTTATTGGCAGAAAAGCCAGCTGAAAGACCCGAACTACACCTAAGCTTGTATTTCAGTCCTCTCTTTTTTCAGAGCTTTGTATCATAAACAAAACTCTATAGATACAACCAGCAGTAAATGCGCCTAAAAATTAAACATTTTCCTAGCAGCTGTTTGGTGCTAACAGAGTTTCAGTGTCAAGTCTTGCTGAACTAAAGCCTTTTATTCTATGCTTCTCTTAGCCTGCGTCTATGTTCCTTTCTGCACGTACAGCACAAATATAATTTTCAGACCTTACCAAGCATACTTTTAAACACCAAGCACAGCTTTAAAAAACAGGGGAAAAAAGTCAGTTCAAGGTAAGTTTGAAGTTTCCATCCATAGTTTACATGTTTGCATGAACAGCAGCTGTGTATGTAAATGGTTTGAAATAGCTAAAAGCTCTAAACTAATTAAGATTTTCCCATTGCAAATACACATTTTAGGTTTGTTCTGCATTCTTTCCTTCGAAGAGAGGAAAAGGTCCAGCTCAAGACTTAGCTTCTGGCCACAGAAAGTATTTACTGTTTCAACAGCCTTCCCATTCCAAGGGAATGACATCAGCACTAGCACTTTGCAAACTTTGAGTCTAATTCTCAAGCAGAGCTCCATGCTCACAGATATGCCAGTCATAACATGACATGCTTTCTCAGAATTTGTTCCAGATTTATCGGGGCTGTGACCGGCTTTAATGCTGGGAAAGATCTTTCATCAGTCACGTACAGCACAACCTACAGCCCCCGAGAAAATGAACTCTTCAAAACACAGCCCAGCTCCTTTGTGAGCTGCCTGACGATGTCAAAGCTGAAGACACCAGGAAGAACACATACAGACTTTCAGGGAATTGCAGAAATGTAAGTTAATAAACTCCTTGTACAAGAACAAACCTAAAGCTGCAGATGTCACGCAGCAGCTGAGTCACCGGACCAGAGGGGATGTGACACAGTCACCGAGTCCATCCTCCTACACTGAAACATGATCATCGATACTCAAACCACTTCTCGGAGGCAGCTCCCTAGCCCATTTTTTCCAAAATAAATGACAATTAAATAAATGACCTCCTGCCCCATGATCACGGTCATCTCCAAACTTCTCAGCTAGGCGAACTGCCACAGCATCTAACTCCTCTCATCACTGGGAAGATCATCTCAACTCTGCCTGCTGCGCCTGAAACTTCTTCCTTCTTTCCTGCACACCTGCCCCAGGCAAGTTCATCACCCGTTTCTCTGTTGTCACCTTTCACGTACTTGAATGAATTTCCTCCTTTAACAAAACAAGCTCATTTCTCCATACCTGTCTTTACCAGACCCCACTTGCTGCTGTCCTCTGCCATGTTTTTTAAACTGGTCTCCATCCTCCTGAAGACCCAGCACAGCCCTGCCCACCGTGCACCAGCTGGGGCCCTGGCTGCACCAAATAAGCACCCGTTCATGGAGCTTTTTTGGAGGTTTCCTCTTCTCTTTGTCTACAGAGTAACTTGACTCCCGGGGTTTGTAATCTCCTTTTCCTCCCAGAACTACCACGTAATTAAAAAACCATCAGGTTTGAGAACAAATAGCTGCAGTGCAGTACATGGCTCTTGCCTTGATCAAACTTTTTCTTTGAAGGCCATTACAGAGCTCTCCTCCTGTCCTGTCCTCCTTCCCTGACCCATCAAGCACTCTCAACCCTATCAGAGCCTGATATGGACTATAATTCAATAAGCCTCAATCTTTATTCCATCCTTCAAGTCCTTAATGAAAATATTGAATAAAATTAGACCTAGGACAAATTCCTGCCTAATCCAGTTTGATGCAGCTTTCCAGTCTGTCAGGGAGGCAGCCCAGGACAGGGCAGGGTCACGGATAAACTGCCAGGCTGGTGCTGGCTGACAGATGTGACACTGGGAAGGGCAAATCCAGTGTCACACTGAACACACAGCACTTCAAAAAACTCTTCCCAGCACCACTTCTACACTGGGCAGAACAGGGAGCCCTTCAGAATAAAAAACTTGTGAAAAAATATATTTATATTCAAGACAGTCAATCACACCACGCTGAACCTATAATACAGCAAGGATTAATTAAGGCTACAAATGCCTGGATGAGATTTCTAAATGTTAAATGTTTCAAATTTCTGTTAATAACATGAAAGCTAATAAAAAACACCAATGATAAAACACAACTATGGCTCCCCTGACAAAGGTAGAGATTGATGTTATGCAACTTTAGATACAATTGTTAAAACATGTTCTAATTTTTTTAACGTTGCTGTGCATGAGTGTATCAATTTTTCCATTTCTAAATGCCTTCCCACTGTTGCTACCTGAATTCTCCTGCTAATATGCCTTAATTAATGTCTAGGAGCTTATCCTTCATTATTTGTCCTTAAAGACCAAACCACATATAGATAGGAAAAAAAAATTAAAAAAAAAAATCAAGTCACTCCCTGAATAACTGAAGGCAAACAGAACAAATCCCCTGCATAAACACCAAAAAAATCACATTTTCAGATCTAGAATCAGAAAAATCAAATCTCTAGTCATCCTGATTCACTGGGTCAACAAAGCAAAGGATGACTGAAATGCTTTGCCTCTACACCACTGTGATTTAGGCATGAATTTAATCCTATGTTTCAGAGATGTCCTGGCCATAATCCATATTTATTGATCTGCTAGTTACACCTTGACTGCTAGTTTCACTTTGACTGCTTGACTCCTCTTATCCATGGGACAGGATACTCCAAAGTACCTGGAGTGCAAATTCACAGCTCATCGTTCTTTAACCAAAGGCACTTGCTATCACAGGGATCAGGATCAGACGTGGAAGCATTCAGATGTACATAAGGAAGTCACCTGGGCTAAATCTCATCTGTTCTAAAAATAAATGTAAGGGTGTCCAATCCTACCTGTCCCCCATTATTGTTTGGATCTATGTTTTTCACTGGGGTGGAGGAAGGAAAATAAGATCAGTAGCAACCTACAAGGGAAATAAAAGGCTGGATGCAAGGGACAAACGGAGAGTAAGTGAGATGTTGGGTTTGTTTTTCTCTGCTTCCTTGCTGCTACTGCTGGAAGACAGCAAAAACAACTCCTACTTTACTGGCTGGAGATCTGAGCGAACTCCTACTGTGAACACGCAGTTGGTCCATCAGAAGGCAGAAAAGGGCTTTCTTAGTAAAATACAGCAACCCCCCCATCTCCATCACATCCATTTGACATCTTGAGCGAGCGCTTTGTACATCTCCCAGAGCAGATAACAGAGGCAGTGCACTGTGGACGGCTGCAGCTGGCTGGGTTTGAAGGAACACCAAATTAAACAATGACATAAGCCACAGAAACAGAGGAAGCCCAAGCTGAATCTGCTGGAACAACAAACTACTTACACACAGGACCTCTTCTTGGAGCTCTCTCTTTTCATCATTTCGACTTGCTTTAGCTCATTTTCTGTGTCAAAATATTTTTTCTTTTTATTTTCGGCAGCTTCCCTTTTGCTATTCTATTACAGCAGCTCGCACACTATGCAGGATTGGGAAGACACTGAAAGCTTTGCAGATAAACAAAGCAGTGTCCACCCCTCCATCTTTTGGTCAAGTATTTGACAAGGAGACCGGAAGTCCCTCCTAAAACTTTCCTGGAACTCCTGACTCCCACTTTCCAGGTAGAAAGGCTGATGTTTTGTTCTCGGTACGAACTGCCCACAAACACTCATCTTTTCCTAGGAACAATGGTGTTCTTCACGCTCCTCAGAATTTTGTACAATAGTTGGGATGCATGGAATTTCCTTACCCTTAACTCCTTCCATTTATTTGTGTACTGCTTCATGCTTTGTCCCTCTTGTTTCTCCTCGTTCCCGGTGACCGCCTGTCCAGCCTTTGCCACACTCAAGGGTTGTTCTCCAGGCTGAGGAACCCAGTTGTCATTCAGGAGGGAATGTAACTCCTGCAGAGCTGCACCTTGCTCTCCGCAGCACCCCGGGGCACCCCAGGTGACCTGGCCATAAAAACTCCACGGGTTTCCCCAGCTCAAAGTAGGAGCAGGGGATGCTCAGCAGCAGGGCTGAGATACCCACGTTTCTTAAAATGTGAAACACTGGCTCAAAAGGATGTCTGACACCAGCCGTGAAATTACACCATCTGGCATTTACAGAGAGGAGATTTCCTCTTGAGAAGAAAAGGTTCCCTTCAGTCCTGGCATCTGACTCTCACAGCCAGGCAAAGTGGGAGCTTGAGCACCGTGCACACAGACACTGAAAGGAGCCTCACAACTCCTCCTCGCACTGACAAAAAGCACGGAGTCTGACAGCACCAAGAATCAGTCTTCTCTTCCCAGTTGGGTCACTGACAGCTCCACTGCAGCCCACCACAGGCACGGCTTTGTCTCTGTCACTCCGGAGTGTCCCTGCTGGGACAGCCACACCAAGTCCTGCTGGGGCAGAGGTGAGTCCTGCGCTCGCCAGGAGCTGAGGTGGAAAGCACAATCCCTCACGAACACAGAGTGACAAGTCTCCAGTGTGCCCAGGCTGGCCTTTAAAATCCTGTGTCTGCTGCCCCATGCCAAAGAGGAAATATTTTTCTCTGAAATACCATCCCCAGCGTTGGGGAAAATGGCACCAGTATTGAACACAAAATAAAACTTACTTCTTGGCGCTCAAAAATACAACCATAGGCAATTCTGGCCATAAAACCCTTTGCCACTCTGCCTGTTACACAGTAAGAGCATTTTCCTGATCAAACACAAAACTAGCAAAATAACCTGCAGAACTGCCTATTTGCACAGAAAAACAATCATGCAGCACAGCCAAAACAGACTCCACAGGAGTTCCAAACTTGCTGGGGATTAAACAGAGCACCTCAGCCAAAATTAACAACTGCCTTGGCAGGGAACCTCATAAAGCCACCGAGTTTGCTACAACAATAGGGAGGCAGCAGAGCACTGCCCCAATGCAGAGGCACAGCAGCACCCATCATGAACTAAAAAAAATTTAAGAAAATAACTGCAGGCCAGATTTTACCCTCAGTCACAACTGAGGGCAAAAAAGATGCTAGACTCCTCAGGAAAAAAAGTTTTGTTTTGCTGTTTTGTTTTGGTTTTTTTTTTTAATACAACCAATCCAAATCATGATGCTAGAAAGGCAAAGGTTTTTCATGAAGCCTGTACTGGGATTTTTCAATGGCAACCTAGTGAGGGGCTGCAGTTAAAACATTCTTTGAATGAACCCCAACCTCTAAGCTCTTCTGTTACCAATGTAAATTAGTGACCTATTTTTCCAGATGAAAACTATGATACAATGAAATTGCAGTGAGTGGTGGTGGAAAGACCACCTTTGGTGGAAAGATACCACTTCTGGGTGGTATCCCAGAAGCCAAAAACACATTTTTCTCTTTCCACTCAGCCCAGGCACCACAGCTCAGAGATGGGGGAAGGCAAAGAGCTTCCCCTCCCCTCTTTAAATCAACCCAAACACCTACAAGATTGACAGCAGAACAGAAATAAATTCTCCTCCTCATGACAGATGACAATCAACTGACTCAAGCAATCCCAGCCTAAACTGTTTTGCAGTCATGTCTGAAGGATGAACTATGACTATGTGAGCTAGAAGGATATTAAACAGAACATTTAATAAAGACTGAGGGCTAAATTTCTAAAATGCAGAAGTCAAAACGGCTGATGTAGTCTTATCTCATGTGCCCTCCCATGTCTGAGATGGTAAGAATGAACTCAAGAATGTTTAAAAAAACCTGATCTATAATGTCTGTACCAACTTTCTACTATTTCTACTTTCAGTGAAAGCAGTGCATGGGCAATTACCAGTCCTGTATGGGACGAGGACAAAATGTGATCTTGGATATTTGCACAACCGGTTTCACCACTAAGAGCCCTTGCAAATATTTAAAACATTTCACAGAAATATCCACCTGATTACTGCTTGCTGGGAAGGATTCAGCAAAGCTACAGGAATTTCAACTCATTCTGGATTTCATTGCTGAGATGAAATTCAGGCACAAGTCACGTGAATCGCAGTAAATCAAAGCAGCTGCTTCTAAGCACAGCTTCTTAGAGGGAAAAAAACCCAACAAAAAACCCAAACTCGAGCTTCAGGACAAAATCTTTATGAACCTTGGAGAAAACTGAAATGGCTACTTCATGCTAGAACAGGGTTTATCCTTTCCGGTAACTGCAACACTCAAAGCATCACCCTGCATCAAGATTTTTTCCTCCCCTTAAAAGCAAATATACTGAAGGTCAAAAAAACCTTGGAAATCAAATTCCACCCTTCCTCAGAAAAGGAAGAGGAACCAATGGGGATTGAAGCACAGCCTAAGAGAGTTCAGTAAACAAATCCTATTAACTTCAGGGAGACATGAAATTTCATTTCAGCACCTTTGCAAACCCAGCTGGAAATACAGACAGACATTGTTCAGAACATCTGGCGATACAAATAAGTGTTGTTCATTAAATCATTAGACTTTAACGTGATTTATTTTTTACAGTCTGGAGGGAGGAAATGTTCTACCTCTTCCCTATAAATACCCTCTCCCTTTTGGCTCCGTCTCCCAGATATTGCCAAATAAGGGAAACACGGTTCCCTTCCTTTGTCGGTGGTCCACGTTATCTCCTCCTAACTGCTGAGGACACACTGCTTATCTTGCTCTGAGGCTCTGAGATCTTGGTGTAACTCTTCTACCCGTCACAGGCATTTAATCAGTGAGCTTTTAAGCAGGATGAAAATGTACTTTGTATGATTTTTTTTTTTCTGTTGGGTGGGTATCTATAAATTACGTAAATTCCTAGGAAAAAAGTTCAGATTTCAGTCTTCTGGATTTGACTGTCAGTTGCAGCAGAAGCTGCAAATTCTTGAGATAATATGAAGATCCTCTGGGGGAAGAGGTTGTGCCTTACGTCATTTAGCACTGACTTCCTGATAAACGATGAAGCTCACCCTGCCAAGGAGATCCTGCTGGCAAAATGAGGCAAGGGAGGGATAAAAGCAGATGAGAATAAAATATATGAGAGTCTACAGAAACTGATCAGGATTGGGGAAAACAGCTTTGAGGTAAAACACCAGCCACTGCCAGGAGGGTTTTTAAGCCCCAATAAGGTCAAATGCAAGCCCCGGGGCCAGATTCCCCCACTCTTTACTAGATATGCCCTACGCGTTCCTTGGTGGACTCTGAGCGGTGTTTCCTGTAGTTAGCACACTCAGGAAGATCAGCGAGCTTTAACTGAGGTTTGTTTTGTCACAGCTGCTGCGATGAGACTGAAAAATGTAACCAGAACTGTGGTGACCCATTCTGCCCCACTGACGGCTCAGAGCCATGGACACCCAGACCACCAGCTCTCAGAGCACCTCGCAACCACGCTGGAGCTCGTGGATCCACACTGCCCTGGTGTTCTCTTCGCATTTTCAAGCACAAAAAGTCTGAACAAAACCAAGTTTGAGGCGTTTCCATTCGCCTTTAAACACAGCTGACGCTGAAGATGGGAGAATATTGTGCAATTAAATTAAAAGGAGATGCTCCCACTTAGCTGATGAAGAGAATCTCTTATCTACAACTCCTGGTTGCCCAAGTTATGAAGCTGGTTCTTTAGTCTTTCAAGATAAGTGCAAAAAAATAGAGTGTATCTCCTCTCTGCCCGTCTCAGCCCTTCCCAGCTTCTGTGGGCTGTGAAAGAAGGTGGGGCTGCCAAGGCATTCAGGCTTCCCATAAATTTTGGGTTTGTTCCTGCAGAATGGATACAGCAAGAGAATCCCTCCGTGTTCGTGACAGGTCACATGCAGACAAGATTTCACAGGCCTGAAAAATCCTGGAAATTATCAGCACACAGGCAACTCGGGGAAGAGTTGGTCAAGATGCACGAGCAGGAAGTACCCACGGGCAGCTCAGAGCAAAACACTGCTGGATTTGGAACTGGGCAAAGCTGTGGCAGAGGCAGGGAGCGCACTGGGCATGGACTTGCTTTCCAGCACCATTTGTGATATTTAGCTTTTACCTTTGACCATCAAAGGCCTCCACGGTATAAGTTAAGCTTCAAGACAGCAGAGGAAACAGATTTGTTTCCCTCCCTCAACACAGTGTATCGCAGTGACACTGGATGAATGTTTTAGGCATTCTTTTTGCTGAAGAAAAGTCACAAATTAAGCCTCATCTGGATGCAGGCACACAGACTGACATGAACTTGGGAACGTACTCTACCTGACCCCTGCAATATGTTTCTAATACAGCCATCAGTCTATATAAAGCTCACTTAAGTGGTTGCTTTACGTGACTATTAGGCAAAATATTGTTTGGTGAGAACCTGTGTGGCCCAGCTAATAGAGTTCAGTCTGGTACACAAAGGTGTATCTGACACTCATAACCACTTTGTTTACTGCCTGAACGAGCAACTCACAGCCTATTATTTTACAGAAAACACCAAGGATAAAGACTGTTGAAGAAGCAGGCGTATATCCAAATAGAAACAAACAAAAGCACAAGCTCAGTCATGATGTGGGAGATAAGGTCAAGGCACGAGAATATCACACACACTGGAAATTCCAGGTGTCGCAAATGAACAGTGGTTTCTCAGGTTTAGACTATGCCCTAATTAATGCATCCTATTTCCTCTCATGCATTAAACCTTGGAGGAAAACAGCACAGAGCACACAAAACCTATTTCTAATGAGATACGAGTCTGAAGAATTCAGACAAGTAGTATTAATGGCTAAAACTATTTTAAAAATGCAGCAGAAACAGTAACACCATTTAGATTTCATATATGATGCTGATCTATGCTCACAAGATTCAACACGTCTCTGGTTCCACTAAATATTATGTTTCACATTGCATTATTTGGTACAATGCTAAAATTCACTTAACCTGACAGATGTATTTTACTCTTCAGAGTGTTTTTTTCCATGGTATTAATAAAATCACTGTGTCAGTTTTGACAGTTTGTTTTCAGGAGACAATCTTATTGAAACTCCTTATTTTATAGAAGCAAATACACTTAAGGACACCTGAGAAGCTGCATTTAAAGAGAAGGGTATTTTGTACGGCAGCAGAAAGAACATTTATGACCACTTTTGTCTGCAGAACACTTCTACATTGGTATAACAGAAGTCTATTAGCATGTACCAAATTACCAGTTCCTGGCTAAAAAAACATAAAATTTACATCTATCGGCAGTGTTTCTCAGCCTCTTTGCTTACATGGACCAAAAGTGATGAAACTACTCTTTTAAGCTTTTAAATCTATAGGAAATACAGGCACAGATAAATGGGATGACTCAATAAGCAAAATGGATTCAGGACCAAAATAGAAAAGAATCGACAGGATCTAGAATGAGTAAGAAGAGGAACTTCGCCTGGTTCCTGTCTGCACTGAATCACAGCTCCTTCAATTTCCCTTGAATTCACAGGCTCTGGATTAAAACAACAACTTGATACAGTTAAACAAAAATAGAAAAAACCCCACACTTTCCCAAGTTTATTTAAATGTTACACGGAAGATTCAAAGAGAACAGGATGGGGCTGTACCAAGAACGCTTCAGCTCCGGTTCTTCATACATCACCCGCTCTGCATCACTTCTCAGCACCTTGCAGAGTACATCCCACCCTACTCAGGGATACCTGAGGGTACTTCTTCACCTCAGAACTTCTGCTTTGCCCAGTTAAGAACTTATTTTAAAACATTTTCAAATTAAAACCACCTTTGTCAGGAAGTTCTCTTGCCAAGCCCATTTTCCATGCATTCCCAAAGCTTTGCCCTCAAAGAAATGAGCACACAGAGCTACCCACATCTCTGAGAACCTTCCATCAGCAACGCAGGCAGGAATTTGAAGCCACGGTTTTCACCTCTGGGAGTAGCTGGAGGCTGCTTCAGTGCACAAAATCAGATTTACGAAACCTCCACAATAGGAAAGCAACACCTCTGAGGCTTGCACACATATGACCATGGTACTGCAGAAGTTTATGAACTATCAATAGACTACAACAACTCTTACAGCTCTTTGTCGATTCTAATGTTTTTTCCTCCCTTCTCCATGTGTAAAGCACATCAATGCCATGTGCAAGAAGGCAGCTGCTCGGAGCAGTGAAGCACACACCAAAGTCAGTGTTCCCGACTTGGAAAGCAAATCTGCTTTTCAAAGCCGAGTTAGATGAGTTCACAGACCACAGGTCAGTGGGTGGGTACCCAAAGGACCAGGCAGGACTCGACCCTCCCTGGTGCCTGGCAGGTCTGGATGCTGGCAGAGGAGCCGGGAGAGGGGCGTGGGATGCGTTCAGGCTTGCAGGCTGCCCCTCGGCATCATCTTGACCACACTGCTGGGCTAGATCTGTTCTGACCACGTAGAGCCAAATCTTCTCAAATGTGGACAAAGCCTTCTTTAGGAGCACTTTCCTAAAGGTGCATGTGACCGGCCCGGAGCCGCCTCCCTGCCCAGGCTGGGTCTGTTTGTTCTGGACCCAGCTCCCAGCTCCCACCCAGCTCCTGCACAGGATGCACGCAACAATCCATCGCCCGCTTCCCACTTTTACCCATTTGAAGTGCTTCAGTTTTGGCAATCTTAAGCTCTTCAAACTTCAATGAGGATTTAAAAAAAAAAAATCCTCATTCAAAAGGAGGAAAAAAAAAGTTGTTTTATAAGGAAATAGGCAAAAGCATTGTAAGAATGCTCAAAACTGCTAATGTCCTCGCAGTACTTGCAGCCACCCACAGAACCTCTCAAACTACCAGATCACTGCATGACCAAGAAGGGAGCCACTGAGTGCATGAGAAGGAAGTGACTCAGACTGAAATTCATAAAGGACAGCATGAATGGGACAGGATTTCCGCTTACAGCTCTTTTTACATGGCAAGGCTCCTTTATGAAAAAAAAAAAAACCCAACCCAACCCACAAAAAACCCAACCCCGCTCCCTCCTCTCTCATTCAGTTTTTAAAATAAGCTCTGCAGAAAAGCTTCAGTATGGATTTTAAATCAAAATCCCAGTATCATACCTCCAAGCCTTCTGCCTGTACAAGACACCATCTATCATCCTACCAGAAACCCTCAGAAGAATTGCTCAATTTTCAGACAATTATAAGCCATCAGTTTCTGGGTTTTTTGCCTTAAAACGGCATATCTGCAACATAACTAAAAATCTCTATTTACAAGTGCACTGCCCAACATAGCATGATGCAGTCAACGGAAAAGGTCAGAATTGCACTTATTTCCCCAATCTGAAACCATAAATTCCCTAGTAAAAAGAGGATGTTGCTATGTAACAGAACAGCCGGGGCAGAGACACCTTCCACTGTCCCAGGCTGCTCCCAGCCCCATCCAGCCTGGCCTTGGACACTGCCAGGGATGAGGCAGCCACAGCTTCTCTGGGCACCCTGTGCCAGGGCCTGCCCACCCTCACAGGGAAGAATTTCTGCCCAATATCCTATCGAACCCTGCCCTCTGTCAGTTTCAAGCCATTCCCCCTTGTCCTGTCACTCCATGCCCTTGTCAAAAGCCCCTCTTCAGCTCTCTTGTAACCTCTTCAGGGGCTCTAAGGTCTCCCTCCTTCTCCAGGCTCAACCCTCTCAGTCTGTGTTGATGAGGAAGGTGTTCCAGCCCTTATTATTCCTACAGCACTGTCGTAAGCTCAGTCACAGCAGAGTGGGTGTGCTAAGGAGTAACAGACCCCTCAAAGAGATCACTACCAAAAAACAAGGAGCAGGACAAGCATCACCTTAAACTCAGGGGCACCAGATCCGAGAACAGAAACTCCCACCTTCCCTGTCACTAATGCCCCTGTGTGGATCATACTCCTCTGCTGATGAAAGCAGACACTCCAATTGCCTCTCGGAGTGCCGGCGCAGGAGCGGCTGGGACTGCTGGGAGAGGTGCCCCTGGCAAGCTCCCACCCACACTTCCAGCACTGAGGCAGCTCCCAGACTTTGCTTCAGACAGCCCAATCCCTAAGGACAGCAGTCACTGTCAGGCTGTAGCACTGTGCTGACACAGGCTGTTCTCTGCAGCAAGCAGAGCTGAGGCTGTGCGAGTGCCTGCTCCAGCCGTGTCCGGGGCTCCTAACGCCCCCTCCCTTGCCAGCAGCTGGATCCCGGGATTGCTCCATCATCCAAACACCCAGAAGCAGCATGCCAGTTCCACTGCAGGAGCACACACGCCCCACAGCCAGCTATGAAGTGATAGGCTATCATGCATATCACAATCCCAATTAAAAAAGGCGTGCAGACAGAGCCCTCAGCTCCAGCTCGCCTTCACCTTATTCCACATCTTACTGCAAATTCATACGTTCCTGCTTGCCTCTTAAAGAGTTTTTTGGTTAAGTGGTTTTCTGAATAAAGACTCCTCCACAAACTTTATACATGTATATATAGACATCTTTATCTATTTACGTCTCTAAAAATAGGTTTTCCATGCTATTCTGCAATTTTGGAAGCACCCACACAACATCGTCAAGTTTTTAACTATTAGCAGGCTTGAACAGATACACATCCACAAAATCTGTAAGTTTAAATCCCTTTGCTAATTCTTGCTTCTGACACATTCATTTTCTTGGCTATCCTAAACACAGAATCATCTTAGCAGCATAAATCAAACTAGCAGCTGTGCCCAGATTGTTGCTAACTTTAACCCAAATAACCTGTATGGCCAGGTTAGTTGGGTATTCATCAATATATCCCCAAATAATTAAAAGAAGAAACTGAGAAGGTAAATACAAACCAGCAGATATGATGAGAAGCTTGTAAATATCAAGTGGGAACTTATTTTCTGGAGCTGCTTGGTGTGAGCCTTTAAGAAAGTTCTGTGACCTTTCTGAGAAATCTGCATGTAAGTTTACATGTATGACTATAATAATACACTTGATGTCAAAAACATCACATTTGAGCCCACTGTATCTTTTTTTTTTTCTTTTTCATATGCAAAAAATTCCTCTCTTCCTGCTTTGGCCATGGATCTGCTGCAGAGCCGTTGATGCAACTCCTGGACTGCGACCTCTGGGTGCTGATGCAGAACCTAATTTTAAAAGGCAGGAGGGCGAGACAAGGGATGCTTATTTGTACAGCCTCCTGTTAGGGACTTTTGCACAGCCAGGGGAGGGCTCCATCCCTTGCTGTTCCCAGTCTGAAGGCACTCTCTGGCTGACAAGACTTGACGTGCCGTAGCCTTGACTCCACTGATTTTCTTGGCATTTTAAAAGCGCTCGTGCTCTTCAGCTGCAGCACAGCACACCAGTCCAAGGCCACAAATTAGACAAACACAAGGTCTGCAGGAAACCCTTAGACAAGACACTTTTAAATTATTTCTAGATTACTTCAGAAGTGATCAGCCAGGCTGACTCAGAACTCACTGAACTTATATTGTAAGGCTGCTTTATTCCAGGTCTTTCACACACGTGCTTCATGTATTCCACCTCAGACAAACACCTAAACATAAATAAGAATACTAAAGTTCACATAAGCTGATTGGCAAAAAATAACTAGAAAGTCTAATGCAGTGATTCATTTTCTTGGATTACAGCATTCCCAAACACAGCTCCTTGCTAATGCTAAAGACCCTGAAGCACGTCTGCAAATCCTCACTCCTTACCATGCCAGCAGCATTTTTTCCCCCCGATGTGGCTATTAACACAGTTAATTTTTGTGACTATTTCTTTCAGTTATGTCTCACATATAAAAGTACAGAGCCATATAAATATACACTATAGATAGATAACGGAAAACCTATGTTATATGCATAAATTAACTCAAGAGATTTCAGTGTGCTACACTGTAAATATCCTGGATATGCTGCTTTGGTTACACCAAAGTTTGTTCAGGCAGCTGCTGCTGTAGCAGTCAGCAAAGAGACAGGTAGAGAGCAGAAAGGCGGGTAGGTATGAGGGATTAAAACAAGTTACTAAACCAAATTTGGGTAGAACTGCCTGTGTGGAGAATGGCTTGTGATAAATCGGATTTGATTACAATAAAACATTAGGCTGTTCATCTACAGGTTTATATTTTTAAATGGCAAGTCTCTGCAAATGCTGAAGAAAATTATTTCAAAAGTAGCCAGACTTATTTGACTACTATTTCCAAAGGCTAACATCAAGAAAACTTCACAGTTTTCTTTGTTTTCAACTACTCTTACTTTCACTGAACTTTCACATAAAAAAAACCCTTGGTTTTTCAGCCATCACCTCTAAACTTTCTAATAACTTCACTAGATTTACCTAGGATATGCAAAATAGTGGTTCCTAGCAGTCAGGTTTTGGTTATAGCTCAATTGTCCGTGAGGATTTTTGCAAAGTGCCAAGACGCCTCTCTGAAAAGCAAAATAAAACCAAGACCTCGCCCATAAAACGCATTTCTGCTTCCAAGAGATACAAAAAGAATGATGCTGCATCTACCAAGGGAGTAGTCATGAAAGATGGGGAGGCACTGGGTTCACCTTACAAAACAAATACAGCCTAGCAAGCCCAGCGTTCACATTTAAGTTCGCACTGTATTAACGCCGCTTTACGCGTGGGTGGGAGTGTTTCTTGGCAGGGCCGCTGGATCCACACAGAGGAGGTCACAAGCCGGAAAGGTGCAATAAAAAGGAATTAAAAATAAATAAAACCCTCTTTTTACCATGTGGGTCTTGTTCACTCGACTTTGGGCTGCTCCTTGCTCTGCGCTCCGGTTTCTTGAGGGCCGGGGCTCCCCCGCCGCCGCTGCTCGCCCCGTTGTGGCTCTTGGCATAACCATTGTAGACCGTCGTGCAGCTGCCTATATGGCTCTTGTAGATGGAGGAGGGAGGGCTGTTCAGGCGGTTCTGGCGGTCGATCTGCCGGTCTTTGAGTTTTTTGTGCTGTGGTTTGCTGTACTGATCTTCCCTGGTGATGTAGCTGGACATCCCATATAGTGGTATGATTTCTGAAACGGAACGGTTCACCCGCGTTAACTCGGAACAACAAAAATAACTGAGCTGGGGTGGGTTTGGGGTTCCCGCCCCCAAGAAAAATCAAATTCCTGGACATTTCCTAATGAAATGGCTCCAGATGTTTCTTGAGATTTTTTAAAGAAAACCCTTTTTTTGCAATTATTTTGTATTAACTGGGCTCCTTTGATGATAGACTTTTACTTTGGATGAGTGTGTAAAATACAGCAATTAGGGTGAGAGCTTTTCCCCTCCTTTTCAGTCTTTGTGTTTTGGGGACACAGATTTCAAGCAAAAATCCAGACAGAACTGATCTTTTGGAAAAAGCCTTCGTAAGTTCAGAACAATTTAGCATTTTCTTCCTCAGGGCCTGACTGGACAGAACAAGCTAAGATGTGCTGGTTTCAAGCTGCCAACTCTGATTACATGCAATTTAATTTCCCAGTATAAGTAGACTTTACAATCATGTCAGTTGCGCTGCCTAAGGAGAGAAGTGCAACATGAAGTAGAAGCTTTGGGAATTAGAACTATCTAAAAAAAGTTTGAGAATTATCATAAATATCACGTGCACTCTTCAGACACACTTCATTAAATACAAATCCCCACTTCCCCTCTCCAAGGATGACTCTCTCTAACCTAAGGCAGGTCAGCTTGCAGGAATCACAGTATTTCCTGCTTTTTTTCTATAGTTCAATCCTCTTTGTGCTTCACTTTAGGTGTGAACCTTGAACATATCATGCCCAAAACAGTTCTGTCTTTGTTAAAAAATAAAAATGGATACTCTGGATAGCTACAGCCCCCCACTCAGGATATTTAAGGAGACTCCATCCATGTAATAAAGTCACTCTACAACTTCTCCACTCGTTCCTACTCTTGGTTCCCCCAGCCCTTAAACCTTGCTGAACACAGGTGTGAAATGCCAGTCCCTTCCTCACAGCTCACCTTGCTCTCCATATATTGTTGGGGGAAGATGATGCTGTGGGAAAAACTGTGGTGGCATGTCCCCAGGTCCAGTGACAGGAGGGTAAAATGCTGTGTGGGAGTTGTGAATGAAATGGGGATGGTGTGTCAGGTAGGGGGGTAAGTGATGGGTTGGCGAGATGGCCGAGGGGTAGCTGGGAGGGAAACACTCCGGAGACTGCGGCGTCACCACCACCCTCCGAACGCCCGTGTTGTCCTCTATCACCTGGAGAGAAAGGCAGGGAAAGGAGCACGTTAGGCAGCATCTGAACCAAGCACGCCTTTAAACCAGCACTGTTTACAGGTTGCCCTCCCACTGGAAAACAGCTGGCCCTTGGGTTTAGCTTCATGAATAAACACAATTCTAAAATTAATATCAGCAGAAATAACCGCGGTGGTGATGTGGCTTTTCCTGGAGACACAGATATCCACACTAATCACTGGGAGCTGTACTGCTGCTCGTGATAACTATGTGGGTGAGGGACAGAGTAAATAACCTGCATTTAGGGAGGAAAACAATTGAAAAAGGAACACAAAGCACCAAAATAAGTGTACTCATTGGGACCGACCATAAAATTTCTACCACGGATTTTGACAGCACCCTGAATATGGAGTTAGTAACACTTTGGAGAGCAGCTGGCACTGCCATTGCAGGGAGGCTGTGTGTGTGCACAGACATGTACCCTGCAGGAACCTGCTGTGCTGGCCCACGTCTGCAAAGGAGCTCCTCTGTTCATAACAGGTATCTGCTCAAGACAGATCATAGGGCAGAGGGGTTGTTTCTGTTACAGAGCTGGTCAATACATCCACACAAATCAGCTCTGGGATATGCATAACTTGGCCCCTAACGCCATAGTCACAGCATGTATAAACAGATGTAGGAAGGTGGAAATGTGCTTAGGCTGAAAAATGTTTTTCAGGTTATAATTTTTCCAGAGCTGTATTTCTGGAAAACAGTCAACCAGCCAAATTTCA
Organism: Mystacornis crossleyi; assembly: GCA_013400655.1. Taxonomy (NCBI): domain Eukaryota; kingdom Metazoa; phylum Chordata; class Aves; order Passeriformes; family Timaliidae; genus Mystacornis; species Mystacornis crossleyi. Next base: position 83,292 of record VYZQ01014389.1, on the reverse strand, counting down.
GTCCAGACTTAGGAGCCAAGCTTTTCTTGAAGCTCATTCAAAAAACTTCTGCCATTTCTTAAATTAAAAAATACAACCACGTAAGAACAATCCCTTTGACTCCGTATGCTGGCATGCACGAGGTAGAAAAGCATGAAGGAAGCATAATTTAATTTCATGCAACAAACAGGTTGTTAAAAACCTCATTTTCTCTAAACTGACTGATGGCACACAGATGGAGGAGTATCTGTGATGAATATGCTGTATGAGATAAGCGAGCATGCACCAAAGGCACATGCTGCAGGATGCTGCCACTCTCAGCTGATCACCACACCATCAGCTGCAGTTCTCCACTCCCCACAGCACCAGCACGAGAGACTCTGCTGTGGATGCCCACACTCCAGCGGCTCTCATCACATCCCAGTGCCTTTACTCTAAGCCACAAAGAGAAACCTGTACCCTGCAGCAGAGGGATGCCACAGGCACGAGGCTGTTTCTGCCCTTGCACCGCACAGGACCAGCCCTGCCCAGGGGCAGCGCCCACAGCCCTGAGCAGAACTGCTCCAGCCAACACCAGCTCGTGCCTCAGGCATCAGCTGAGCGAGGTATCACAGGAGAAAATTCACCCGGGATTAGCCCGACCCAATCCCTCTCCCAGGCCACGTGTGCCTCAGGTTACGTGCATTCACGCCTGTTAGTTATGGGATGTGACCACGGACAGGACAACTTCCGTGCCTTGGTTGGCCTCTACAAAAGACAATTTTCTACAGAAAGTTAATTCGCTCATTTGTAACATTTCACATTAAAAATGCGTTGCTTGCTGAGTAACCAAAATAGTAATTGTTTGGCTTAACGTGCTTGATTCTACCCTCATAATTTGTGATTTCCAGTAGCAATTTGTCAGCTGCCAGATTTAAATTTCAAAGACTTTACAGAGTCCTCAAAAGACAGCTGAACCTCAGAGATTTAGACTATCACATCCTTTCAACTGCTGCATTTTCAGGCTTCCCATTTCTGCTACTGGTTCTACTCCACAGCATCTCTTATCCTGCCACCAGGTCTCAAACCTGCACTCTGAAACCTGGAAAAGAGGGAAATCCTTTTCCTTTTAGCTCGTATTTGAAAACTACTTATCTAGGACTGTGCACAGAAATGCTGGATTTAACTCTCAGACTCGGATCATGCTGTAACTTAATTGAGAGAGCAAGTTCCTACATCTTGATGTGAAAGGTTTTCATCGTGGCTTTAACTAGTCCAAGCCTCAAAGCCAACCCCAGTCTTCCAGGCGGGTACAAGCTCTTATCTCTGCATCTCGACCAGCTACATGTGCGTTTTGTGCTCTGGTGAAAGATGAATATATTAAGGAACAGATTTAGACAGAAAGCTTGTACGCTGAGGAGCATATAATGTAAACCATATTTTAAATTATTAGGATTCAGCTTCCTGAACTATCATCTATAAAGGAGGGCGGGAAGCTCAGAGTCCTGTCAAAGACCTTTTTGATGAAATTACCCTGCTAGATGAAGCTATAAAATATCAACAGGACTGAGAGAAGCCAGAGATGAGGGAATAGAATAGAAAATTTCAGTTGGGAGGAACCTAAAACCACCAACTAGTCTAACTCAGAGAATGAGCCAGCCTTCCAAATTACTTTAGTCAGAAAGCCAAGACACTCATATCTTTTATTTGTTTCCTCCCAGGCCATGAACGCTGACAGCATTCTTGTTATTCCATGTGCATACATTACAAATGAACACAAAAACAGAGGGGACCTTGCAAAACCCACTTCATTTCCCAATCCTACAGGGCATTTTCTCTCTAAACTAAGAATTACTGATATACACGTACATTTCTGAAGCTGTACGTACAATCTTAAAATATGCTATTCTGCCCTCAACAAATCAAAGTTGGCAATCTGATTTACTATGTATTATATGCATTAGGTAGCTATAAAGACTGAAGATATCCCTTGATCTGTGAAACCTGCAGTGAGTAGATTGCAGTAGTGCCATTCTGGGAGACAACACTCAGTTCATCAAAGATAGAGAAAATCAGTTTTGATCCATTAATGAAAATAACATAATTCAGCACAGAGGTTTGACTTTGCTATTTTAAGAAGAAATCTGCAGTTCTTCGTATCTGCTTAAAACCTTTTGTCACAAAGATCATAAATTCATCTGGAAACACACTGCTAAACTGTCCCTACTTCAATGTCAAGGACCAACAAAATCCTAATCCCTGTTGAGGTCTCTAGATGCAACTGGAATATTAAAAGTAATTGCTATTACTAATTTTAGCACTTTATATTTAGAGAAAACAAATATCTCTGCTCATTTGGCACCTAGAGATAAACTTTCATTATTTTGTGGGGTTTTTTTCAAACAGTTAGTAGGTAAATTTTCTTTTGCTGGTATTTTTTGTGCTTGCTGGTGTAACTGGCATGCCACCTCAATAACAATACCATTATAGCATAGTTCTGTGTGGGTTTTTTCCCGTATTTTAGGGAGCTTAATTGCTACATGAGGTAGGTGATGATCTTTCAGGGCAGTCTGGGTTAACATTACTCATACACAATAAAACTGCCTCCCCCATTAGTTGCCACATTTTGGGAATGCCATTTAAAATGTTATTTATTTTCCAGTGCAGATATCACTGTAGTAACTAGAGATAATTCACGTATTCAAAGTACATCGCACTGCTCCATGTTGTCTCATTTTCCTCCACTGAAATTTAATATTACACTCTAAGGAAAAGGGCACGTTAGTTGTGCCCAGGTAAATTGTATCTGTATTTTGTGAGATCCAGGTAAAGAAACACAACCACCCTCATTCTGTAACACGCATTTACTGTATGAGTTTAATATGGTAATAAGCAAGTAATTTCCACTTGCTTTCAAAAAAAAAAAACCCCCAAACAACCCTTATTTCACTTAAATTTGATGTGCTAGATTCAGCAAGGACATCTGGAGCACTGCCACTGGATGGACCACAACCAATACTTCAGGAATCTCATAAACTAATTCCAAACTTCATTCATAAATCAATCTGTACCCCAAAACAGTACAGAATGAGCTCATCCATGAGACACTTGGATGTCAACATTTTATTTATTCATTTAATTTCTTAAAGATGCCAATCCGAGTTCACGCCAGTCGTGGCAAGTTTGCATCACTATCTTTAGAATCCATCAGTATTAAATCAAACACCAAATTAAATCTATACCTTTCAGCATGGAAAACAGATAAATATCTAGACTGCTGGCAAGCATGTTGGGGTACTTTAAATCTAGAATGATACAGTTCTTCAGGACCAGTGCCCATGAACCCAAAAGGATCATCACTTCATGGCTTGCTCCATATGAGGTCTGCACAACCTTCCTTGTGTTCAAAGCATTAATGAGGATCAGCCTGTTAAAGGATGCCTCGATTGACTGCAGTCTACAAAACACCCAGAGCAGCTCCCTCAGCAGTGAGCCACACACAAACAAGGAGTTGGTCACTAAAACCTGATGCTAGCCAAATATGTTTTTGGAGGAGAACACCTCTCTTAGGGAACAGGATGTACCCAGGACCAAACCCCTGATTTTCGAGGATGGGATAAGTTTTCCACCATTTTAAATGTCATTTCAAGATATTCCTCTTTCCAAAAGTTATGCCAAGTATCACATGCTTAGTGCAGGGGTAGTGAACTGCAGGACCACAGCTCAAATTGAACAATTTAGACCATACAAACCCCATGGCCAAAGGAGGCTTTTCAAAACATGTGCACCTCATGGTCCAGCCAGTAAATTTGTCCTTTAGTCTTAAAACACCTGTGGCAGAAACCTCATATTAACAAACCTGTAAATAAAATCAAAAGTGGAGTTTCATGCCAAATTTTTATGTACAACTACAGACAACTTCTCAAATTTGAGTGGAAGTGCTCCAGATTTATTTCAGAGGGAGCAGTCCTCAGCCAGTAGCACTAAACAAACAAGTTAACGATCCTGCTTTCTGATGTTTCCATTTTTCTAGTTTCCTGATTAAAACACTCCAAAGCCTCCTCCTCTCCTCCCAGACATACACTGAAAAGCAGGAACAACAACCCATGATGTTGTTCCCAAATTTAACACCTTAGCCTCCAAATCCTTAACCTCACTTAACAGTGGAAGCCCAAATTGTTGACATCACACACATTTAATGCAGATTTCTCTGCCATGTCACCTTCCACAACCAACTTATACAGCAGAGATATCGTCCTCCAAGAGCACAGCAAAGAACTTTTCCTCTCATCTATATTTAACTAACCCTTAGCCCACAAAGAGTTGCAGAGACATGAACTCTGATCTGATAGTTCATACCTGCCAGAGGTGCACGAGGTTTGTCTGCTGAAAAGATAATGCAAAACACTGGCTCTTTGAAGAGCTGATCTCTGGGAGCCAAACCATAGCGTGAAAGACTTGAACTGGTGGTGTGTATTTGTTTTCTATTATTTTCCTGGATCATTTCCTGCCCTGGCTAAGCCTCATCATTGGGAACATCTCCTTAACATCAACAAACCCAGCTTCTAGTCACAATTATTAACATGGTCCTTGAAGTCTAGAAACAGAGTCTGTGTTTGTGCTGCTTCCAGTGGGGCTGACCTTGCAGGGCTCACATCCTCCTGCCAATTCTTCCGAAGAGGTAATGAAGCACCACGTTAATCCAGGGTAGCAATCATTCGATAACTCATGTAATATTCAGGGCTACCACTCACAGCTCACACAGGCTTGGCATAACAAAGTGGAAATAAGATTTCATGCCTTTTTTTAATAGGCACTTCTCTGCAGGGGTATTGCCTTCTGCCTGACTCTTAGATGTACGCTTTGGGGACAAATCAAACCAAAAATCAAATATATTTTGATTCATATCCCAGAGTGCAATAATTTGGTTTATGGCCTTTCCCTTGACATGTTAAATTTAAGTTGTGTTCTAATTGTTTATCATAAAGGAGTGAGTTTAACTGTGAAGCAACAGACAAAAGGAAGAGTAAATAAGGCAGAGACATTTATCGCAATAAAGAACAAATTTCATTACTACTGACTTTCAACTACTATTTAATATGAAGCAGTCTGAAAGGCAAGAGACTCACTCACCACAGAGCAGAACACACATTCCGCTGCAGAAAGCACTGAATATAGACTTGCCCCCTAAAACTTTACAACATATTTCCAGCTCCCTGGAAAAACTGCTTCAGAAGAGGGCTTTTGGTTGGATTTTTTCTGTTAAGAAACTACTTAGAGGCTTCTTTAGTGGAATTATTATGGTGCCCCACAGAAAGCCTTACAGAGGAACTGGGCTCAGACAGAGATACAGCTGGAAGATTTTCATCCCTCTGGTTTGGAAAGCATTCCAATTATACCCAATCATTTATCTCAGCACAGAGGTGGAGAGGTATAAACATTTTAATATTAAAAAGGTGTTAAAAGTTATTTCAAAGGAAGACTAAATCTTTAGAAAAACCTCTGCATGACACAGGCCAGTTTATTAAATTAAGGGAACCCATGAGGAGCATTAAGCACCAAATGCTGTCTCAAAACTCCAACCACTCCCCTTGGGAGGACTGGGGAGCAGGAGGACCACCCTGACATCCTGCCCTCTCTCCTAGGCTGGCTAACAACTTCCCCCATACTTGAAGCATGTTTTCACTCTGTTCAGAAGTCAAAATACCACAGAGTGATTGCAGTATTTTGTGGGATTTAAGTATGACGCCATCCACAATTTTTCAGAATTACACAAGCTCACATGTTTCCTGGGGAGGGGAAGGGACTCCAGGACATCATCTATTTTCTGTTTAACAAGATGCCAAACTATATCTATCAAAAGTTCTTCTGCTATTCATCAAGGATAGCTGAAATACTTTGTGTACTTTAAGGAAGCTTTTGGTCCAGGTCTCATGAAAACAGTGAAATTATTGGATTTATTGTATTCTTCACAGCTGTTATGCCTTACATCAACCTTTTGGTTTGGTTTTGTTTTTTTTTTTTTTTTTTTTTACCTCAGAAAGAGGCTAAGCTTTGCAGAAGATGGAAGGAACAATCTGGTAATCTGGGGTTATTTACACAGAAGAGCAGTAGCTGCTCAGGAGTTCCAAAACCTAACAGCTTTGAGAAAGCTTTTCCATTTTTTCCATAAATAGGTAGTTAAATCACATTTATTCTTGAAAACACACCAAGACCTCCAGTTCTTGGTATGCTGCACGGATTTCTGCTGGGAAGACACTGAGGATCAACAGCATATTTTACAGCTACAGTGGCTCCTTCTCTCACTTCCACGGTCTCCTACCCCTTCTGACCATCACACAAGAATCTGAGGCATCACCCAACATCAAGGCCTCCTCTCCCTCTCACAAACAATACAAGTTGCACCTATAGGCTCAGTCTGTGTGCAGAGCTTTTGCTGGTGCTCAAACCCCAAATCTACTACAAATACCAGTGTGGGAAGGTGCACATCCCTGGACACTGGTGCAAATGTGCGTGTAGTATCACTAAAGAGGAGGAGGATGAAAAATACATATAATCGTTTTCGTTAAAGTCTTTAAACTTCAGCCAAGCAGACTTCCCTATTTGGATCAATGCTTTTGGTTTTACATCCATTTCAATTCTTCAAGAAGCATACCTGTGAGATATAACCAGGTGGCACATGAATAGGGGGAATGGATCCATTGGGTGACATCATGGGAACCTCTGCTGGTCCTGAGAGAAAGAGAGTAATAAGATATCAGTTTTTTCAGTTGAAAAAATAGCATAATTGCTGAGAAAAGGTTAAAAATAGCTTTATTTTTGAAGCCTGCAATAACAAAATGAGCGGCCCCACTAATTTCTGGTATATGGAAAATGCCTTGTGCCATCATTCTGAGAATAAGATCATTGTTCAATGACTTTACCATATATTCTGCTGAAATAATATTTTCATCATAAAACAGCTAGAACATAGACTTTATATTACCCACTGATCAACTTATACAGCATTAAGCAGTAACACAATATGTCCTTTAGCAGCCCACAATTCCTATACTGAACTCTGGTTAAGTTATTCTTGTCGAAGGCATAGGAGCAGGGAACAAAGCAGAAACTGTGCAGCCTGGAATTAGGCAGCTCCCAAGGAAAGCGTCCAATTGTAGCAAAAAAAAAAAAGAAGTCACATATGTGAAAAACTATCTATCTATTTAAGAATGCACAAAGACCAAATTCATTATCTCAGCTATTCAGACTAACCTTGGAATGTGGTTATACAAGCAAGAAGCTTATGGTTTCCACTCTGAAATCCAGCCCTGAACATGCAAGTTCCATTTTGAGGCACTGAGTACAAGTACAACAAAGCAAGTGCCATAACCACTGTGCTTCTGGAAATGGAGCCTCACAGCTACAAGAGAGTGCCTAGATAAAATGGAAATAGTTCTCTCAACTGCTCATTGACTCACCCACTAACTCTGGGAACATCACACGGAGCAGTCAGTAAAACGAACCCCCCAAACATCAGACAGATGTTTGCAATCAGAGTTTACTGCTCGGAAAAGAAAAATTAATTTCATTCTTTCTTTATTACATATTAAAATCTGACACTGAACTGTTAATTGGCCCATTTGCCCCCACGGTCAAACTCTTGGGAGGAGCTCAGCAGGACTCTGCTCCTTGTCACTGCAAACTGAATTTCAGCTTCGACTGACAACACAAAAGGTAACTCCAGCACCTCCTCCGATGGAGAAGCCATCCAACATCTCCAAACCATATCACGTTCTAGGGGAGGAAGCTGAACACTAAAACATATGAAGCACAGATGGGATGCAATGGCCTGTAGGAGTGACTGCTCCTAAAATTTAGACTAATCTAATGAAATCTCCAACAACAAACTGAGTCACAGTCTGTTGTCTGATATCAGCAAAACCAGTCCACATTAAATTAACAGTTATTCCCTATCCGTCTGCATTTTTATACTCCTCAGGCTGCTTCTGGTACAATCAGCAGAACTTCCCACCTCCCAAAATCCAAGTTACACACAGGAATCCATCTGAGTTATTTTTATCTGCTCTTATCTTGGTTTGTTTTCTCTATCCAGTTATTTACAGTCTAATCAGCACCTACAGATTTTACTACTCACATCTAGATTTCAAATATGGTAAGCCATTGAGTGTATAAGGCAAAGGGGAACTGTGAAGCTTAAATTTAAATATTTTGGATCTGGTTTTGCTGGACTTCATACTTTCCTACACTTAACTATGTGGGGAAATTTACCTACACTACAGGTCCAGTAAGGGGAAAAAAGTTAATACTTCTTATTATTCAGCTCAGATGGATTTCTCTCTTACCCTGTGGCCCTCACAACAATATCTGTCTCTCCAGACAGCCAACAATTTTAGTGTCAATGGAAAAAATTCAGCCTGAGCAGTAAGTGATTATTGGGAAGGAGCTGCCATCTAAATGGCTTTATTTAAATCCATCAAAAATATGAAGTGACAATTGGTTCAGAAAGAATTTCACAGAAATATTGTTTGAATAAATGTGTTTTCTCTATCAAAAAAAAAATCTCTGCACACTTCTTTTCAGGAATATAGTTTTTTATTTCTCTCTGAACCCACTCTGGTCTGTACACACTGCCAAGTTTTGCTCCACAGTAAGCTGGACAGTATATAAAATATAAATCCTGATATTGTGAACATGCAGTGATGCCTTTTGGGGGGATTTAATCCACACGGGATTATCAAGAGCTGTTCAGTTCCTCAGGACAGAACATGCTTGAGAATAAGTAAAATGAATAGTTAACAGTTATGCAACACATTCATTGTCAGTGATTTCTCAAACCCAAAAAACTTCAAGAAAAATTGTTCATATAAAATAAAATCCTGAGTTCACCACTGAAATAGACAATAATTTAAATATTGCACGTAAGTGTTGCTCAACAGAATGAAGCTTTATGCATAACCTGTTTCATCCCCTCACCAAAACTTCTATTAGTTGTATTGGCCAGTTGTTCTCAAAAATAGCTACTCTGACTTGGAAATAAACTTAAAAATGGAACAGTTTTGGAGTTTCTACATAGAGAGCAGATATATACAACAAATAAGCAGCACTTTGCTCAGCATGCCTCCTATCTGTCCTTCCAAACCTTGTGCCAACTGCTCATATGGAGTAGTGATCTACTTGCAGGAAGAAATCAAACTCCCACACTGATACTGTTGACTGTGACACTTCCACACCAATAAAAAAAAAAAAAAGGAATATTGTGTTTTATCATCAAAACGTGCACTGTGCAAGATGAGTCTTAACCTTGCATATGACCCACAAACTGTTAAAGTCATTTGGATAACAGGTTTTAAAAGACTGACAGCCTGGTGATTTGCAGCTAGATTTTGTTTCCAGTGCTTTGATTTCAGGGTTAGCCAAATGACTTTAGCACACATGATTGCATTCCTCTCATCAATGGTATCAAAACAACTTCAAGTGGTAGCAAAGACCCCCACCTCCACAAGCTCAATGAGTCCCAGCAATTATTAAAGATTCTTCTTGTTTTCAAACCATTCCCTAATTAACACTAAAATAAAACCATACATTTTGTTTGGTTAAAGTTTTGTTTGGTTGTTTTTTTTTTTTTAAGTATTTTTCGTTATTTTAAGTAGTTTTGAACTGTTAAAAAGCAGAACTTTAGAGGAGGATGTTCCTCAGCTGCTTGTATTCACAGGATGGATGTAAGTCATGTGTACTCTCGGGAATCACAACTTTGCAAGTTTTAATTGAAGCTCGTGGTTCAATACAAAGTTTACTTTAAATGAGAAAACGTCCGTCCGGTCTATGGAGATGCTGCACGCCGAAGTGAGCTCGCTGGAGTACTTTTCAAACCTGTTAACAAATGCAGATTGTCTCCCGAGTTCCTAAGGAAACTGAGCCAGCAGAGCCTGGCCACCTCTGCTGACAAAGCCAGTGGCCAAATTCCACGCCGAGCTCCTTTCCCGGGAATACAGCACATCTCCTCTGGCTCCTGGAGGGCTGCCCCAAAACGCAGGTGCAAGGAAATTATTCTCCCTCCTCTGAAAGAAGAGGAAAAGCAGGAGCCACCAGGCTGGAGGCACCAATGCCCACCTCAGCAGGCAGGTGACAGACCCCCCCTTGGCCCCAGCTGACAGAGCACAGTCTTCCTATTTCTTACACGTTAATATTTACCAGAACAAAACTTTGGATAAGTAAAAGAAACAACTCAGCCTCATATTGTGGCAGAACTAATTAACAGCGTGACACCCCAGTCTGAGCCTGTCTCCTCTTCCTAGACACCTACTCCCTTGTGCTGCTCTGTCACCCCTCTGACGGCATTAAAACTGATTATTTTTACCATTTCAGGTAACCAACAAGGCTTTGCAAATCTATCGCCTGTTCAAAAAACACCTGCATGCTCAGTCTAACAAAAATAACAACAATCATTCTAGTTCTACTTGTGCTGTGTTTTACTGGGTGATTTTATTGTACATCAAAGCAGGGCTCCCTTCCACCTCTGTCTCTCACTTGCCCTGCCAAGAGGATGTTCCCATCAAGCAGAGATTGACAGTTCTTCTGGTCATTTTTATTCCTTCAGGAATAGTGTCAGAATGTACTTGAGAAACTTCTGTCCCATGATTTTCAAGGCTAATTATAGCCTGGGTTGCAACACACGACACTTTCAATTTCTTGTATGAAACCTGTTTTGGAATAGTATGCTTTTTTCCTTGTTCCCTAGTGACCTTTAATGCATGCATTAAAGATCACTTTAATCAGTTTTCTTTCCTTAAATTACAGAAGCCAGAATCTGGCATTTCAGTTCCTCCAGCTATAGCAACACTTCTTTCCTATTTCTCTCTTTCCACATAACATTATAGGGCAAAGAAGTCATTTTACCACACCATTTTCCTGAGTGCTTAGAGAGCATTGCTTTTCTCTCTTTTTTATGTCCCCTGTAGAATATTTTTCACATCCAGCTCCAGCACACAGGCATGCGTTTTACACGGTGTTTCTAGTGACTGTTTTGCAATTACCAAACTCTATCAAGGCTTCGTTATTAAGTTCCCATTCTGAGAGCAGTTACTGGAAATATCCTGAAGTTCAGGAATTTCTCAGCCCTGTTTCCAGCAAACACATACCAATTTACCATTTCACACAACACCTGCACTTGTAGAGAAACAATAAGAAATTTAGTGATTTGCAACTTGAGTTTGAAAGTTAAGAATCCTGTACAGTTTAATAACAAGAACCTACTGAACTAAGTGAAAAATTAAATCCAGGGAGGTAAAAGCATTATATCTAATAAAGCTTAACTGTTAAAATTAACCCATCAAAACTTATTCTGCCTCCCCCGATCCACAACAAAACTGGTATCACATCTTTCACATGTGGCGTTTCTCAGGAAGTAAATCTATGGAGCAAGAGGTGTGACAGAATGAAAAGAAGAGATAATTAAAGGGCAAATTGGTCTGCTTTGCTAAAACAAATGACCCAGGGCTTGCTGACCTTGGCTGGGACCCAAGGGTTTGCATTTTCACATGGATGAGCAGCTGTTCCGGAACAATTTCCTCAATGAAACAAGCACAAACAGGCTCCCTGTCAGGCACACGTGTCTTCTCCCTCCACTTGGTTATTCTCAAAGCAGCTTACGGACTAAACAAGGTGATGACAAGGAAAAGGGAAAAAACAAAAAACCCTGGATCCTTCCATTCATCTTCCTTCCCCTGCAGCAGAGCTGTGGTGAGCATTTCTCCCAGCCTTTCGGCCACAGCCTAAAACTCTTTGTTAGCACAAGCAAACATGAGCGTGTCAGAGCATTCCGTAAAAACCTTTAAAACAGGATGTAAAGAGCTTTCACCTACGAGTATCACCACAATTTTGAGGTGCACTCTCGCCTAGACAAGAGCTCATTCAGCCACTCATTTAACTCTGCTCATGCACAGTACAAGGCAGAGTCAACTCCCAGTTCCTAGGACACAGGGTCTTGAATCTGCTACTGATCAAGATCTACTTTGTCCTTAGATCAGTGTGAATTTATAGATTAAAGCAGCTCCACATTAGAGAGAAAAAAAGGAGTAGCTTTAACAATATTAAGTGCTTGAAGGGATGACAGCTTTAAAAACCACCTTTGGAGAAGTCTGAAATGGCAGGGAAAAAAGTCCCACTCATGCTGCATTAAACCTGCCAATAGCAGGGAAGTGGAAGTTGCTAAAATAATGTTACCAATAACCCTGTGCTTTGATAAATGGTAAGGAACATGTCCAGCACTTGGCCATCCCCACAGCACCAGCTCATGCCTGAAACAGGCAGCAGGCAGAGTTTTATCCTGCTTGTCCCTACAAATTTGTCAGTATTTTTAAGACGACCTCATCTACACACCAAGATGTGAATGAAAGGATTCCTGCCACACGCCCATTCACATTCTGGCACCTCAACTGGTTGTTTTCTACTCAGATCTTCCCAGTTTAGTAGTATGAAGTAATGCCCTCACCTTTGAAGAGTACCAAAACATTACCAAAACCCTCAAGTTTAACAGAAATGGCTCCGTGACTTTCAAATTATCTTGGAGCCTGCAACAAATGACTATTTAAATGCAAATGAAACATCTAAAAGAAAAAAATATATCAGCCTGAGAAATCCTGCAGGTGCCTGGCTTAACCACTGAGCAGAGTCACCTCTGTACGTGCAAACACGGGGTTTGACAGTGGAGATTGAAGCACTTTTGATGTAGGTAACACACACTTCTTGGACTCCTTTGTGACTTCTATGACCACTTCATATTTTTTTCTGAATCCAGGACTAGATTAGGAGAGGTTACAAACATAACAGTTCTTCACTCACTCTCCCAGACTGTCAAGTCGATTTGTCGTAAATATAATTAAGAATAAGATGCCAAACCCAATGTAAGTTATAAAAAACACATTGGTGTCTCGGAGTTTCAGTGCACGATCGTTATTAACACCAAACTGCAAACCCCAAAGGCTCAAATGACACGTTCAGCCCTTGGACTCTGCAGCCACAGACCCGACAGCACCAGCCACGCTCCAGTCTGGGTTTGCCTGATGCCTCCAACATGTGCAGACAAACTCACCCAACCAAACATCCAATCAAACCGCTTAGAAACCCGTGCCAAACGCATCCAGCACACAGCTCCTGGAGCATTTTCTGGCTTATTTACGCGACGGCACCTTTGCTGTTTACACTGGAGCCTCTTGAAAGCCGTCCGTGTGGCCGGTGTTTGCGACTCGACCTGCTGCACACAGCGGGAGGCTCGAGCACGTCCAGCCTGCACTTAAACAACAGCACCCCACGCTTTCATCTCACAACCACAAGATTCCTCCTCAGCAGCGCGCTGGTTTGCAGTGCGTGTCTCCCAGATGTTGCATTCTAGTTTGGGGCATATTCTAGAAATAATACAGCAACCTGCAGAAACAGGAAATTAACTAAAAGCTATCAGTTGCCCCGAACATGCCCTGTCCAAAGCTACCAGGGTACGACAGCAGTCACACAGCAGCACTCCTTCAGCCGAATTCTGAGAGGAATTCAGGCTAAATGCTCACTTTTGTCCAACTCAGAACTATAAATTAATAACTTCTCAAGCACCAAGTGTTTGTTGTTTCAAACACGAAGTGGTTTGAATTTGGAGATACTCATCCTGAGAGTATAAAGAGTTGTCCCGCTCCTCACCTGCCATCCTGCACCTTGGTTTTGGGGTTCACCACACTTCACTGATTTAACAAGCAGAGAAGAGTCCAGACAAGGTCAACAGCCCGTCTAACATCCTGGCACACCTTCCCCTGGTGCATCCACAGCTTCTCCTCCTGCCATGGGGCTGGAAGGGAAGGAGGAAGCACCTGGGGACAAGAACCCGGTCCCAGAGCATACAGCTACCCCACAGCAGTGACAAAACACCACTAACCACACTCTGCAGTGACAGTATTTAAATTTACACTTTATGAGAAACTTGGACAATCTACAGCTCACTAAAGTCTTTCAAAAAGGTTAGACAAGTAAACTTGTTCACCACAAAGAATGGAGCTGGACAAGGTGGATTCTTCAGGTCTCTCTCTGTTCTTCAACATTCCCAGGTGGGTCTTCTTTCTTTTTTAAACGAGACCCATATATCTGTCACTCCAGAGTTTCAATTTACAGGCAACATTTTGGAGTGGAACATTTTTTGTTGTTGTTTTGAACAGAAATGGGAGTATTTTCCTGTCCTAATCGGAACAAACAAGTCGGAGTCTTTTGCTAAAATAAATCCTTTCTGATGGTTGGCTCACCAGTTGCTACTGCAAAAATACTTGCAAAGAGTATGTTGCAATACTTCAAGCATTGAAAATAAGCGTATTCCCATGGCAATTCACCAGATGGGCTACAGATTGTAAATCATAAATGTCTAGACTGAAACACAAGAGACAAACATCTGTCTAAAATCAGTTGACTTGAATGGCAAATACTGTTAAATAAATTAGGACTACTTTGGAAACAAAGAGAACAACCAACTACTTGAAAACATCTGAAATTAATCCATTAGCACACAAGCCACAACACAATAACCTGAAACTGGAGAGACATTCATTTCGTGAGGAACGTTAGCCCAAGATGACATCCTGACATTTGAGGCAGGAGCACAAAAGCGTTTCTGTGACCCAGCACCACGTTACCCCACAAGGACTCACGAATCCATCCCCAGAACATCTGGCCGGAGCAGGGTTGTTATTCTCCTCGCCTCACGAGTGAAACTGCGGGACCAAGTAATGAAATGCCTGCTGCAGGGTCACACAGGAAGTCTGTGGGAACGCAACTGGACACAAACCCAGAATAGGATTTAGGTCATAAAGCAATACTTAAGCCTGACTAAAACTTCAGACTGCTAAAGAATTGTAGGGTATCACAGAAAAAAAATACTCTGTTTTGAAAAAAAAATAAGTCTTCCTCATATCTACTATCTTCTCCTGCTTTGCACAACCCTTTGTTTTATGAGAGAAATATGCCAGAATATCCATGGATAAACAGAGAGAAGAGATTTTGCACAGAAAACTTCAGCCTGCCCTTTGCAGGAGGCTGCAGTAGGGAAAAGGAGACCACAAAGCTGAATTCAGAAATGGGGGAAACCCAGCAAGTAACTACTGCCAGCCCACACAAATGATGGGAGATCTCTGTCAGCATCAGGCTTCACTCTAGCATCAAAAAATCTCATTTATGAAGTTTTTACACTGCTAAAGCTTTGAACAGCAAAAGGACCCTTAGGATTAGGACCCTCCAGCTCAGCTTCCCACCAGATCTATACACTAGTGCACTAACTTTTGACCAGAACTCAATTTTAAGGGAAACAGTTGTCCTGAAATGAGAATTATTTTATTTTTGCACCACTTACCAACAGCATTTCTATTTGCATACAGTTGGACACTATTCACCTCAAAGACAAACAACAAGCCATGAGAACATCACAAAAAATGTTATTTTTCCCTTTTCAATTTTGAGACAGCTCTTTAACACATTCTAGCGATGTAAATGGTTTTTGGGGAGTGTGTGTGTGCATTTGTCAGCTTTCAGCCACATTCATAGAAGGGCATTCACTTGCAGAAAGTTTTGTTCTCTGCAACAGGTTTATACAAATACTGAACACTCAGCTCTGAGCACAACCTCCATCAAAGGCAGCAGTAATTATACAACACCACTTTTCTGCAACAGTAGAAGCTCCAATTATCCATAGTAAAATTACTGCATTCCCATGGCAACACCAGAAGGACTGTACAATCAGCAACAGACCCAACCTGGCCAACAATGAAGTTCCACAGAACGTTCTCTTCCACCTGCCCCAAACGAGGCAGCAATTAGGTGATGACTGTTCTTTACCTGTCCACCCACGGGCAGAAGTACCAGCCAGTCAGTGAAAACTGAACTAAACCAAACCTCCAACCCTCCCTCCCCACCCGGCACTGCCACAGTGCCACCAGCACCATCACAGGGCTGACGAGTTTTGTTTGTGACATGTTTGGATCCTGAACTCCAGTGAATCATCTGAAACTCTGTTTGAATGTGCTCATCAAAAACACAGCAATTAGGATCCACCTGTCACAAACAAGCACTCTTTATCGTGTGAGGGTGGGGAGGGAATGAGAATCATCAACACTGGTGGTTCTCGGGTAGGTGCTGGACTAATTCCTGAGGCTGTGGTGAGCTGCCATCTCCCTGCAGTAAAAGCACATCTCATATATACCTAATATATACGTATTTTTCATTCATACATATATATTCAGTAAGTATTAAAACCAAAGTTCACTATATATTAGCATTCTCTGTCCCTCTGTTATGAGTTTTATTTCAGTACTGCACTTACACCAGAATTAATGTGGAAAAAAATGCAAGCTAAAATGTAAAGTGTGACATTCAGCACGGGGCTTGGAGATGCTGCTGGTGAGCCCAGGGCTTTCCCAGCTGAGCTTTGCTCACACCAGAGGCAGAGCCAGCTCCTCCTTCCTTCACAGGGCTTTCACAATCCTGAAGCAGCTTGTTAAGAATTAAAAAATTTAAAGCTGCATCTTAAGCGGAGAAGTCTCAACCAGGGCATTGTCCTCCTGGATCAGAGAGCAGACAAGTATTTCCCTGAAAGCAGGAGCTGCCAGAGCACCAGCTCTACCTGAGCCTCTCCTCTCTGATGCTGCTTCTTCAGCATCTCCAGTGACTGAAGCTCCATGAAATCCCCAGTGTCGTCCACTGCCTACCTGCTTTTGCATTGGAAAGGTGTCCAACTTGCACTTCTTCCCTTAACATTTTTGCTTCTTCACTCTCCACTCGTAACAGAGGAGCCTTCTGTTATTTCCTTCCAACAGCCTTTCCTGAAATCCCTCACTGCCCCATCTCCCTCGAGCCTGCCCTTCCATAGCCCAAACAGAAACCATTCTTCAAGCTTTTCCCACAGCTCATGTTCACAGAGCCCTGATTCTCTTGGCTGATGGTCTCTGAACCTCTTGCAGTCGCGCCAAGCCTAAAGGAAGGTGCTCAAATCCCACCTGAGAGCCACCTGAATCCCAGCGAGGCACAGGAAGCTGGTAATGCTGACTCTGGTTCCTCCTCACGGCTTCGGCTCCAGCAGACTCTTCCTCAGCTACACAGTGGCTGTCCCAGAAAGGCACTAACTCAGTTTTTCACATTCTGCTCTCGTTTATAAACACTCAAGGTGAGGAGGAAGGCTGTGAGTCACCAGGTTATGCTTGAAGGGCCCTGTCATCCTCCCCTCGTTTTCACTTCATCTCTCATATTTCTAAGCCGAGCCATTGCACGGAGCACGTTAGTTGAGTTGTGTTTAAAACATGCCTCTGGGCTACTGACAGCACTGCATCCTTCAAAAAATAAACCATAAATTCTTATTTTCCCATGTCCCCAGATAAAAAAATTCTAGCACACAGCATGATGTAGTGGGGAGAGTGAGACTCTGCCCTTTCTATATAAATTAACTGCTGATGAGAAACAAATACCATGTAATTAACTAAATTATTCTAATTATTCAAATAACACTTCTAACCGGAATGGTTCTGGGACAGTTTCTCCATAGCACATTTGAAATACTCTGAATTTTCAGGTGCAATAAAGGGAATTTCTTGTTGGCTATAGCAACTCTGAAACTAATTTATTACCCAAAACATTCATCCTGCAGCTTGATAGAGATTAAAAGCCCCCTGTCCTCCAGGGAATGAGCATTTCAACTGGCCATCACTCTTCAGAGCTTATTAAAAAGTTTTCAAACATGTGAGTGAAATGTTTTTCTTTCAGCGTTCCCAGGTCCTCGGCGTCTCCGTCCCAGCAGAGGAGGAAAAGCCGCGCCTTGCCGGGGGCTGCCTCCGCTCAGGAGGCCCCATGGGCGCAGTTGCATTGGAATAATCCCATTTCTGGGGCCCTTCCCAGGCTAAGGAGGTTCCCAGAGGGATTACCCGCACAGTGGAGGAGCCCGCCATGACAACTCCACCCGCAGGGCCTGGAATTTGCAGAGAGGAGTGGGGTGCGGGGAGAAGGGATTTAGCCACTTCTCAGCTATTCAAGGAATGCTCTTGATTTCCTCTTAACAACCTTGGGTTGAAAAACTGTCTTCTGAATTATTTGAATTTCTACTTTAGCTCTATTGTTGGGATCTAACATCTCAGTTAGTAAAGGAAGTGAAGAGTCCAAAGGGAAGGGAGGGGAAGTGGCAGCTAAGAAAACATGGGTAATGGCAATTTTCAAAAGGTCAAATTCTGAAACATATCTTTGGTCATTATGGTTTGCACGGGCAAACAAGTGCAAGGACTGTGTGTGCCCTAACAGAAATGGGGAGCACAGCAGCCTTAGTTTAATCATAGAATCACAGAATGGTTTGGGATGGAAGGGAACTTTAAAGTTCTTCCAGTTCCACCCTTTGCCATGGGCAGGGACACCTTCCACTATCCCAGGTTGCTCCAAGCCCTGTCCAGCCTGGCCTTGAACAGTTCCAGGGTTGGGATAATCTGACAGATTAAAACACAAATCTCACCCACCTTGTTTCATTTAATTTATTTTTGAGCACTAAAAAAATATAAAGAAAATCCTTCTTCCTAGCATTTCTGTACCTAAACATCTCTCCACCTTTGATGTGGGCAGAAACCATAAATTCTGTTCAAAACCTCTCAAGTTTGAATGGTGTTTCTAAGTCCCCAAGACTTCATGCAGATACAGCTGTGTAACTTGTGCATTGCACCCACAACCAAAGTGCTGCACTCTCAAAAGAGGGAAGATTCCACAGGCAGGTTCTTCCTCCTCTTTCTCCTCACTTCCACTCAAGCACCAAAGAGCACTTTTTGATTTCTAAACCATTTCAGTGACCAGGCAGCACTGCCATCAACAGCAGTGCTGATGAAGGGACAGGAATACCTGGACTCAGAGCTGATGCACATCCAACAGCAAAACAACTCACTGGGTCATACAAGTTTGTGCACCAGCGCTCCCAGCACACAATTAAAAAAAATAAAATAACAAAAACAATTTGTCCTGGTGACTCAGAGTCTCCACAGCTCGAAGAAAGCCCTGTTTCTGTAACACTGCATCATGCTGGCTTCAGATCTATTCTCATGGGGCTCAGGCTCGTGACTCAACTGTTTTCCCCTGTATTTGCTCGTGCAGTTGCCCATCAAGAAGTTACTGAAATCTGCACACATCATAAGGTCTGGCTAAGAAGAGAATAATGTAAGGAAATCAGTATCACTAGAAAATATAAAAACCCCAATATCACTGTTATTTTCTTTGGAAGTCCAGAAATTAACACTCACCAGCCTTTCTGGTTAAAGACTGCCTTGTTTACCACAAGCCTTTCTGATGTTAAGATTGTAACGATGTTCAGCAACTGAGTTGGGAAATACCAGAAAAAAGCATTCTGGAGAAACACACCTCATACACTGGCTGCTTTACTTGCTGGGAGTGTTTAACAGGTTCATTTCATTATATTAAACTCAGAGCAGTTTTACTCGACTTCTATTCGATTTCTACGCCTGCTGGGCTTTTATTTCAGACCTAGAAATGGGGTTCTGGCCAAGAAAGATGATGCATTCAGAAAAAACTACTTCATGCCACGGACACGTATTTCTCCAATAAGCTTCTTGTCTTTATTTGCAGCATCCCTAAAGACCTAATACGGTGATTTTTTCCAAAGCAAAGAGTTCAAGTTTTGACCATGAGCCTCTCATCTCCTTTTCTTTCTGCTCCGTTCTGTGCACACTCTCTGTATCACACTCCTGATGCTGCATTTCATGTCCAGGTTACCCCAGCCCTGGAAGCCAAATGAGCCTTTGGTTTGTAGGCAACGACACTGTCCACCACAGAATCTCAACATGAGACATTAAATATTTTATGCTGAACCCCAGACATGAGCTGGCAGAACACAATCACAGTCACCTCATTTATATGCCAAGGGAAAGTTGAGCATCAAACATTGCCCCTTGCACAGAACAGCATTAAAGAACCTCTAAACCCCATCACACATTACCTGGTAAGCTCTAATATTCCCTTTATAGGAGAGCACAGCAAAGAGAAACTATCAGACATCATGAGAAAGAATTAGGAAAAGAAATAAATTGTAGTGATGCTCAGCTCTCCAACTACTAAATCACTCTCCCTCAATATCTAAGACTCAACGATGAAAGAAGACAAAAAATTCTCTGAAAAGTGTGGTTTGTCACTTCACATTTTGTCCTGCATCTGAGTTACAATAATCAATTTTGCATTAGGAAAATTATCTTTTCTGAAAACTTTGCTGTGTCACTGTAATAGAAATACTGTTCCACACCATCTGTTTTAGTGATTTCCCTCCTTTCTTTCTCTAATTTCTATATGTCTGAGCACAGTTATACACAGTCATACATTAAATAATTCTGAAAATTGCAGTCAAAATTAAAGTAAAAAATTATGCTGTCATACCTGTAATAATTCTGAAAAAATTAAGAACAGTGAAATTTTAACCCACAAATTTGTGGTCATAAAAGATTTTCATCTATCCCATGTGATACACTCTAGCCCACCTAAGGTGAAACTTCAGAGAGTGCAAAATGCCCCACAATGATCCACTTAGAAAATGTGACTGGCTGCACAGCAAAACGTTCACTTTTCCAACATTCATCCAAAACTAAGGATACCTCTATGCCAAATCAGTAAGCAGCAACTTTCAAGCAAGCTGAAATCATTCTCCAACCAAGCTTTTCCTAAAGAAAACACAGTTTGATTTTGGCAAATTTGCATTTCATGGAAAACTCCAGTGCCACTCTGATGAGAGCTGGGCAGGCTTTTCAAGTGACGTTCAGCAGCTGCCGTGGAATCTCTTCCCCCTATCCACCGGGAATTCAAAAGACCTGACAAGCTGAAGATGCTTTCAGGATCTTTCTGCTCCCCCTCCATCAAACCTGCGGCCAACTGAGGGTTAGTCTGGGCTGCACTGCCTCAGATTCAAGTCTTCTGGTAAAAATACATCATGCTTTTATATATCAAACAGAGGAACTCGGGACTTGGCACACTACATGCTACCACAGTCTTTACAGCTGGTATCAGACAGTCAAGGCAGCGGCCACAGCTGGAGCCCACCAGGCTGACCCTGTGTTTGCTGGTGGTTCAGCATCTCTGCAGACAACTCCTACACTGGCACGCTCCGGCTTCAAGCTTAGCCCATTCTCCCTACAAAGGCCAGGTCCAAATGAGGTTCTGGTGAGATCTGGCCAGAACTAAACACTTCCTTATAGGTTACTCTGCTTTAGAATTTGGCTTCTGACTATCAAGACATATATGATAAAAGATAAGGGAACATCTGGTAGAAATTGCTGTTGCAATTCAACTTTGCCGGCTTTAAGATAAATTTCTTACCATCAAAACTAAACAGATATTTTACAACGCAATACACCACACTGAATCCATTAGCCAGGGCCATTTACAGGTATTTCATAAAAATGTGCACCACATCCGGATATTTTATCAGCTTCTCATAGTCCAGCAAACTACACAACCCTCAGAGAGTGAGTAATTTCCACATACAATTTATAATATACTGTGAAGAGCTTATAAACACTCCTAGGTGGCTAATTTTTTTTTTCAATGTTTTCTCACTATAAATGATTGACTACAGTTTATGTCAATACTGCCTGGAGAATGAGCTGTCACTATAGAAACAGTGACAGCAGTGAAGTCCTTCCTCCCTCTCCTGCACACAAAAGTCCTGGAACAAACACACTCTTGTTATTTCTTAGATAATGTGTGCACGCTGTCAAGTTCTGAGCAAAACTCAGAATTTTTCACTTGGTTTTCAAATGCATTTTTTATTTCCAGTCATCACAACAGCTTTTCCTCCCATGTAAAAAGCTCCCCCACTTTGGAATTGCAAAACTGCTTTTGAAGCATTCTGAAAACAAAAATAGATGAGCACTGCATTTAAAGGAATTATAATCCATGTTTATTTAAGTTAGATATAAATATAGTTCGGGAATGGGAGAATGCTGCTTGGGGGAGGGAAGGGAGCAAGGGTGAAAT
Organism: Mystacornis crossleyi; assembly: GCA_013400655.1. Lineage (NCBI taxonomy): Eukaryota > Metazoa > Chordata > Aves > Passeriformes > Timaliidae > Mystacornis > Mystacornis crossleyi. The sequence continues at coordinate 61,314 of VYZQ01014389.1, read as the reverse complement.
TTTGCTTGTGCTGCAAAGAGCCTCACGTTACTACACTATGTATTAAAATTTTCAGATCAATTCACCAAACTCATATCAAGTTATCTACAACCAAATATCACATGCACAGAATTAAGCTTGTATAAAATCCTTTCACTCCAGATAAGATTGCACAGGTAATGGATCAATTAATGCAGATGCTGCTGTGGAATCAGGCCTTACTATGGTAATTTTCCAAAACACAAGCATGTTTACAAATTACAGCTGAAGGCTTAGAAGATGAAATGAATTATTTTACAAGCTCCATATTAGTCCCCTAGAAATAAGCTGGGATGAACTTGCTAGTGACAGCAAACATTTTTTCAAAATAAACAGAGTGGTATGTTAAGAATGTGCATTTACATTTTTTTTCCTCCAAGAAACAGCAGATACAGCAACATTTTAATGTGAATAAAAGTTTAATTCTAAAAATATAGCAACAAAAGCTAAAAATCCCATCCCTTCTTCTTAACTTCCTTCCCTTTCTGAACCCCTGCATTAAGGCAATGCTCTCATACGGTCACTAAAGGTTTTTCTGACATTGCAGAAGGCTGAAAGGAATATTTCTCTCTCTCTCTCGCATTCAGAGAGCCTGAGCACAAGAGGAGCTATTCAAACCGTGATGGAGTGCCTCACAGAGACTGCAATATGTTCCCAGTTGGCAAGCAGAGATCTGTTTGGACAGCGAGCCCAGCCATCCCCTCGGCAAACACCAGCATTCCTGGGACGCGGCGCAAGGAGCACTGCGGGCCCTTGTCGGGGCTCTCGCAGCCCATCGCGTTCGGGCTCCAGAACAAACACCCCTTTGTGCCCCGCTCACAATCCAACGGGCTCTACAAGAAAAAAAAAGCTGTCTCCCCTCCACTCAGCATTAGGTTGGGATCCAAAAAAATATTGAAAAGCTGGAAAACAGGGAGGAAATACGGCAGAATTATATTTAAGTGTATCTTTAGTAGCTTACACTTTTGGACAATATTACAAATCTGCCTTTGGATACTTAGCTGGTTGCTAATGCTATGGCTTTTTGAGTGTTTCTAATCACAATCACCACGTGACAAATAGGCTGCAAATTAGCAGTGGGTATTAAAACTAAAATACACCCTCGGCCAAGGAACAGCGAACTGCAGCTTTTATCCAGAATCAGCAGCCAGCAGTGCGAGCCTTACCTAGAAATGCAGAGAGCTTCTGCCTCTCCTGATCACATCTACCTTTGAGGAGGGCACAGATGCTCACACACCCTCGCCAGCCTCCTGTCACCCATTCTGGCAGGGTGAGGGCAGGGGAATTGCAGGTCCATGCCCGCACTCCTTCCCCTCTGCCCCACCTCGCTGCATCCCTGCAGGAATGAGCCAGGGCTTCATCCCCATCTGTGGTTGTGCCATCAGCTCCTGCCGCAGGAAGCTGAGAAGTCTCTGCAACACAAAGAGACTCTGACATACGGCACCAGGCCTCCGAGCAATCAATGGAAGTAATTAGCTTTTTCTCTGCCCGACGTGTGCTCCATCTTAACTATTGCTATTTTGAACTTGTGGAATTCATTAACTCAGCCCTAACGGAGAGACCCGCAACTTCTACACACTTAATCAAACGTCCTGCTTCCAACAGATTCATGGAGGGGCAGATTCAGAGAAAAACACCCTCAAAACTACGAAAATCCATGAGAACAGCCCTGTTTGAACACACTAATGATACAAAGGGGCATTGCATCACCACAATCCCACCTCCTCTTCTGAATCTGATGCTTGTCCCCAGTACAATCAGTAGCTGGGCTGGAGGTGGGTGTTTTGGTTTGTCTGTTGTTGGGATTCTAGGAGGGGAGAAGCAGGGAGCACAGAAACCAGGAGCATATCTACTCTGATACAGCCCATCTCAAGAATAACCTTCCCATGAGCTCCTTGACACGTTCAGTGAAGAGGGGTAAATTCCTCCTCCGAAGCTTCAAAAGGCATCGTGCAAAGCAGGAGCAGGAGAAAAAGGGTAAGTGGGAACCCTGAAACTCATGGGATGTTTTTTCCATTTGCCTCCCAGCTTCCAAGGCTGGCAGCACCACGTCTCTCAGGTACTGCCCTGCAGCCCTCAGCAGAGCTCCATAAACGTTAGGAGAGCTTGTACGTATGGAAAAAGTCTGTATTTACACTGCAATAATACACCACTCACCATAAGCCTAAACATGAATCCCAACCTAAGGGCTTTCCCTAAATGAAGGGGACAGGGGTCTCTTTAAACATTAAGTGCAACAAAATTATACCATGGAAACTCTGGGACATTATTCAAATCATCCACATGAATAAAACATCCCACTTTTGCCAAGTTTTGTTCAAGCTGACTTCAGCTTTCTGCTTAAACAAACCTCAGGCAATACTGACATCATTTGTAGCAGAGGCAGCATTTTATTTAAGCTTGAAATCTGAGGGTGTTGGGTAGATTACCAAATAAAGAGTTGATTTTTCATCTAAAGAATCTCAAATGACCTGACTTCAAAGGCTGGATTTAGACTTACTAAGCCAGTGGAAAACAAACATCTTTAATCTCCACACTGACATTAAACTCAAACAGAAAATAACTCCGGGTAAAGCCTTTATCATCAGGCTACTACACAGAAATAGGGGAAAGGTGGTGAAAAAAAAAAATCCAGATTATTCTACATGAATAGCCTCCCTCACAGGCAAGGTTACCTAGTTCCTCTCCTTCCTGCTATCTTTTTCCAGCGCATTTTACTCCCTTCTTCTTCAAATGCTAAATTAGGCCAGGCACCGAGCGTCGATTAACACACCTGAACACTGAGAATTTACTCCAGGGCAAATCCAGACATTTAGACACATATGCAAACACCTAAATTATCCATCCTCTGCATTTAGATGCTACTGCATTTAGCTAAGAAATAAGTTACACATGAAAGAAGACAGGTCTGGCAGCACCAAGTGATCAGTTTTTGGCCATGGAGATACTAAGTTATTAGACCTGAAGCCTTATTTCAGCATGGGATTCAACTCTGCCTGTTCCTCGTCTTTGAGGCCTAGAAACCATGTGCCTGGCTAAAAAAAGACACACTAAAATCAATAATCTTCCTCCCCATCTCAAAAACAACTGCTCAGAAACCTAAAACATGCAATACTCTCCAAAAGAGGAGGGTAGGGCAGGAAACCATCTCCTTTGGCACAGGAACACGGCCACCAAACGACGTGCAGCCCAGGCACACAGAGGTGACAATCTGCCACTGAGATGAAACAGGCTCTGGGATTGAAGGCGGGAGCGGTTGAACAATGAACAATGGAAAACAATATTCAAAGAAGATACCACAAATTGTTTGAAATTACGAGATGAAATCTATTTGGGGGAATTCCAATGCAGAACCCAAGGCAGCACATCTATCTTTATTCAGGCACGAGAAGGTACGTGATCTACTGAAAGCTGTTGCAAGCCTCACGACTCAGACTTATAACAACATATCCACAAGTAATAACATGCCATCACATTTCTTTTTTAAACAACAGCATTGCCCTTCTTTTGAAAAGGAATATCAGGTTTCCTGCTGAATAAATTGAGGGAGCCTCATTATTTTTAGCACGCTAAGTGAGCCTGTCAATCACTTACATAAATACATACAATTAGTCTGATCCAGCAAGATCCTGAACACATGTAATTCTCAGACTTTAGAAACCTGACCAACCCACAAAGGCGCTCACAGTATCTCACAAGTATGGAATTACACATACTGCGTGTAGCTTAAAAATACAGAGTGGCAGAAATACAGGATTAAATGGAGAAGTCCCAATGCTCCCTTTGCACAGAGGCACTGAAGCATCCACCCAAGTTTTTTTTTATTAATTTTATCATTCCAGTGTTGTCAGGTGGCACATGGGGCTGAACTCCACCCCATCTTTGAGGTACAAACAATAAATGAACTCCGTTTGGTTAAAGAAACAGCACGCTCTTGAAAAGCACACGATCTTTGGTGGCGTTTTGGAAACTTTTCCTCCAATTCACCTTCCAGTTTTAACAACACAGAGTACCAGTCTCCATGGGGCAGAACAACACAGAGAATCCATTAGTTACCAACTGGCACTGGGCAGATGCCCCCGGAGAACACAGCAGGAGCTTCTGCCAGGTCATTACACCTTAATTTAATCTGCAGGCTTGCCGACAGTTCTGGGTAGGTGTCTGAATCTGACTTGCCAAATTAAAAGTTTGAGAACACAAAATGCACATTGCTGCTGAGGGGAAAGCATTTTAAAATATTCTTGAATTGAATTGTTGAATATTTATGGACAGAAGCAGATCAGCTGTAACCAGAATGGAAAACCACCCACATTCCAACCCCCATCTTCAAAACATCAAGCTGGGAATTTGTGATGTACAACTTCAGAAGGTCTTTAAGGAAATACAGCCCGGGGTTTAACTACCAACTCTGCTTTTGTCCAGATGGAGAAACTAGCTTTTGTAACTAAAGGAAAACCCATTACTACTGAGGATAGGGAGTAGACGGAGCCAGACTCTTTTCCAAAGTGCACGGCAGTATGATGAGAGGCAACAAACTCAAACACATGAAATTGCAATCACATATAATGAGGACTTTTTTCTTTTTTTATTCACTCACCATGACCGTGATCAAATGATAGGTTGCCCAAAGAGGCTGTGGAATCCCCATCCTTGGAGATGTTCAAGACTCAGCTGGAGAAGTCCCTGAGCAACCTGCTCTGCTTGGCTTTGGGGATGGCCTTTGGAGATCCATCTAACCTAAATAATTCTATGATTTAATTCCGCAGGAAAAAGGCTTTAAGGCTGCACATAAGCCTGGAAAGTGCTATCTACAAAGGCTTGTTAAAAATACAAGAATTGAAAAACAAAGACCTGCAAACAGCATGAAATGTACCATAATAATGAGGAAAGTTTACACAATACAAGGTTTCTACTCATGTCTGTTAAGTGAGTTACGGTCTGTTAATTACTCCATGGCAGCCAGTTTCTTATGAACCCACCAGGCATGAAAAGAATGTGAGGAATATCAGGTAGAAAACACCTGGAAATTTTTTCTGCCACAATTTGTTTCAACACTTACTAATACTGTGTGAACTACTTATACAAAAAGACAGGAATGCACCAGAGTACCCAGGAAAGTCTAAGAATCTTTGAGACATTTCATTTTTGGAACTTTAATCCTGCTACCTTCTCCGTTTTCCTCTGATGTAGGGTAAACAGTGTGGGCAAAGCAACTTTTCTCTTGAAAGTGTTGCTTCTAAACACTCCTGCCATTAGCAGGAGCTCCTAAACCTGGCAGGTCACAGTTGATGTGATCAAACAGCACACAGTTATTTAATGAAGCCCACTGGATAAAAAATTACCCAGCCTGCATTCATCTTTGAACAGTGAAATTGTTTTTCCTTTATTTAAGACTGCCATTAAGGAAGCCTATTAAGAAAGATCTTTTTAAGCTCTCAAAAGTATAGCTGGATACTTTGTACCACTGCTACTCATGATCAGCATTAAAATCATTATAATCAGATAATTTCGGGGCTTTAGGGAACCATGCTCTACTGTCTGGGGACTGACCACACTGCAGTAAATCAGGCACAACTCTATAGATGTTGAAGGCATTTGCATTATAAAATTATCAAAACTAATCTTACAGGCCATGTTTTGCTATGTACCAATTTTAGTAACAAACAGAGTCCCAGTGATAAAAAAGCTCTTAACAAGTAACAGCTGATAGCCAGGATAGTTTGCAGGTGGCAGGAGAACACCACCGGGGTGGGACCCACGTTGCACGGGCTGAAAATGTCCATCCAGGAGCCCTGTCATGCTGTGGCTGTGTCCATCCTCCTCTGCCTGAGCATCACTGGAGCACTCAGCTCAGGAAACAGGTGGAGAAACCATCACTGCAGGATTGGGGAGGAGTGGGCTTGGCTAGGAGTCACTTCTGCAGCCACTAAAAGAAGAGGATTTTCTGTCATCTTCACATAAATATTTCTTGTTCCCCAGAAGTACTTCACGGGTTACTGAGGTCCTCAACAACTGGATCAATCAAAGAAGTCTGTACTACAACAGGCATGTCCTACATAAATGCTGTGTACTACAATATAAATGAGATTTCACAAGATGGGGTAGAGAGCAGAGTAAGAAGATCCAAAGGGTTTAAGAGTTTGGCGTTAAATATGTGAAAAACCAAACCTTGAGACTGATCGCAGTAACGTTTGTTCAATTACTCCTGTATCTAAAGATGCATTTTTCTATACCCAAGTTTCTTAATGCTTGGAAATGTTTCCAACACAAGCAGTGTAAGCTCATCCTGGTGGACTAACGCATTAATAACCATCAACTTGAACTCCTCAAAATTTACTTCCATGATAATTCTGTGAGGACTCAACTTTAGGAGAAGAGGTGCTCTAAGTGATTGCAGGATTTAAAAACCAAACAATCCCTCCAGACTTAGAAAGTGTTCTGACTGCACTGAGGCACCTTCTGCTCCAAAGATGTTCCCACCTCGGTGGTACAAGGTTCCTCCTGCACACACAGGCTGCACCAGAACAGGCATCCGCTTCATTTGACTACTAGGAATATTTACTGGGTCAGTGGTTACTAAATAAACCAGGCATTCAGACTTCCAGTCACTCCAACAAACCAACCCCCTTCTCAAATGTCACGAGACAAGCGCAGCTCAAACAAATTTGGACATGAGTCTTTAATCAGCAGTTTCTCCATTCTCCTGTTTTGTGTCTCCAGCTAGGCACAAGATGATGAGTTTTGGTTTTGTTAAGCAGAAGTTCCATCAGGGTGCTGTTTTACAAGGTAACTTTAAAAGGTTTCTTTTAGTCATAAAATACCTGAAGTTACCAACAGCTGTCTCTCCTGGGTTAGCACTAACCAGTGCTATCCCTGTGCGTGCCTGTTCCAGCTGGAGAGCCCCGGAAAGGATGGTTACTTTGCTCAGCAAGAACACTTAGCGCGCGTCAAAACCGTTCAAGCTCGCACAAAACTCTTCTATTACTTTTCCTGGTTTTCCTGAGACACGGGACAGAGTGAGCGATTTGCAAAAATCCTGCACGTGCAGCAGCAGGAAGATTTCCAAAGCAACCCGGTAAAGCATGACACGAGAGGACAGGCAAATCCCAGGAGCTGCTGGATGTCAGAGTCATTTCTGTAATGAAAAGAGCTGCCTGCAAAGGGCAGAACACCGGGGCCGAAAATCTTCCAGGTGCTGCTTACAGCAGGGGTGTGGGATGTCTCCATCCTGCCACAGGCCCCTGGGAAAGGCATCTTTGGAGGGGGAGAAAGGCAAACAAACAACACAATCACCCAACAAGGAGCAGCCCACAAAAAGTAGTTAGAACTGACGATGCTTTTTTCAGTCATTAAAAAAACACCCCCCAAACAACAAAACCAGATGAATTTTCGTCTCTCTCCTCCTCAGCAGTACTCTTCCTGGAAGTGGAACCAAAGAATACATAAATGTGTTTTCATATAGGAAAATAATTTAAAGCTAAATTATTCCCCTAAATTCTTTTTATATTCAATGACTTTTACTTCATAAAAATGGGAATATTTATGCAAACACTTTTTGAAGACGCCCACTTACTTTTGCATATACCCACCAAGGAGAAAATTATCTACCTATTTTTTTGAAAGAACAAAAGACTTTTCCTCTGGTAAATAAATAATTAATTTAAAAATTAATCTTGTTTATTAATTGTTGCCTTTTGAATGAGCAAAGCTTTTAGTTGTGTCAAAGCTATTAACAGTGGCAGTTGTACATTAAGCAAATTAAATATTCAGCAGCCTCACTTCAGTGCCCTTTTGTAATTGCAGATTGGTTATCAAACACCTCATCTCTGGTAAATAAAAGGGTATTTCTGCATTTATTTTAAAAGCTGATTTTAGAATTCAGTGGAGATTTTATGCAAATTATTACGACAATTATGTAAATATCCAAGGAATTTTTGCTTTTACAGAAAATCATGGCACGAGCGCTCTTCCTAGGAACTGTTCCCACTCCGTGTTTAGAATTCCTCGGAAGCTTGAGCACTATCATTTCAGCATCAGGGCAAAAGTAACTGCACAAATAATGATATGTGGCCGTGTAGATAAAGCATTGTGAAATAAGGGTGGTCTGAAAGGTTTTGAAATCAACAGATTCCATTTCGCAGCAAAATAACAGAGCACATGAAGTGGAAAGGTCTGCTCTATTAATAAAAGCTTGAATCTGCACTACTTCTCACAATTGCTATAAACTGGGGGAAAAGACTCCATGTATGTTGTTTTCCACTGTGACCAGTGACCCAGCTGGAAACCAGGAACAATTTTTGTGCCATTGACTTTCTAGCTATGGCAGAGCATTCTCTCTGATCAGCCACCAGCTGCACCAATTTCACCTATTTTCTTGAATAAAGTTGGCTCAGTCACTACAGAACTGCTCCCAGGCAGAGGGAAAGTGGTACCAGCACCTTTTTCTACAAGTTATTTGACTGTGCCCTTGGGAAGTGAAATATTTGAGGGCCCCCCTGTGCCAGGAGGGACCAAGAGCTCCATCACCTCAGCCCATGTTGCACACAAGCCCTCACTCCTCGAGATTAGTGCCCAAATATCACACCAGGCAAAACACTTCCTGTCTCTAAACTGTATTTAAAAGGTGAGACACAGAGCAAATTATAATAGAGAAGTCAAGGGAGGGGTTGCTCTGGGCACAAGTGAAGCTCTCATACATTGACAGTCTTGTGGAGAACCAGAAACTGCTGATTTTCATCAATTCTCTCATCAGTCCTGGGTGGAGATTTTAATTGTGGCATTTTCAGGCACAGTTGGACCTACAGACAACAAGTCCAGCCCTCTGTGCTCTGCATTCCCAGCTGAGGCAGCCAGTGGGTGTGACATCCAACTGGAGAACAATGGAAATAGACTGGTCCCAGTCTGCAAGGGGTTTACCAAAACAATCCATATACTCAAGCTGTTCTAAGGCACAGTGCATTGTATTTTGCACATTATTCCTTAGACGGAGAGGTGTTTAATTCAAGAGAAAAACCTGAAGTGTCAGAAACCTGAGGTCAATAGGTGTTCAAGCTCCCTTTTGTTTTAGTAACATGACATTATTTTCGTGGCAATCTACATATTCCATACTACATGCAGATTGAAAAAATTAAAAGTGCTGTCCCAAAGTCAAAACTGTGACGAGAGAAACGAAAGCTAACCAGACAAAGCTACATGCAGGATTACAGAGACAACATGGAAAAGCATCAAGAGTTCGTGATTTTGGAAAGTCTTTCTGGGTCACTCACTGTTACAGCAGCAGCTAAAATTATACTTTAACCTGGCTTGTTTTGCAGTATCTAATACTCAGTTCGGATTTCGGGTAATGTAAACCCGCCTGCTAAGTAAGATACCTTTGCAATATGTCGTTCCAGATAACACACCCAGTGAAACAGGTGCAGTTAAGGCACAGTTTTATGTTTGATTTCATGAGCTCACAAAAGAGGAGCTACAAGACCAATTTCAAGCAGTCTGCAGCCATCTCCTACACTGCTAGGGCACAGACAGGATGCCACTGGCACACAGGCAGGATGTGCTATTTTTAGAGTCACCCTAAGCAAACATAAAAAGTTTCTAAGAACTTTATAAACAATCTCCCCAGTGATCACACAGAAGAACTGATATCCTTAATTTTCACTACTCACCCAAAGAGATTGGAAAGTGAGAACACAATTCTACACAGCGCTGTCACAAAACTTAACCAACAGCCTGAGGTTGGAAGCAGATTTCAAGATTGAAAATTCACAGCATTAACACACAAAGGAAGTGGAGAAGAAGCCTTAACACTTTCAGTACTATTTCTAAATTTTTTTAATAGAAGGCTGAATATTATTACTGATTATCAAAGAGCTTGCACATGAATCAACTTCTCATTCAACTGAACTGATTGCTGAAGACGGAAGCGCTTGACACACAACTGTTTGTGAATCCTTTACTTCTACAAATAAAGAATACAAAAATTTGCTCTTTCCCCTTCACCAGGAGGGTGAATCCCCACAGGTATCAAAACCACTTGACACAAGTCTAAGCAAACAAGTGATGTTTTTTAGATGCAGTGATTAGAGGCTCTATGACACTGAAATCACCATTAGCACAATATACAATCTGCTCAGGCATATACGTAGAATTGTATAATAGAAAGGTATTTTTCTCTTGGCTCAGACATTGTGTAGTACCTTTACTGGGTGGTGAGGCACTGCAGCAGCCCAGAGCAGCTGCGGCTGCCCCTGGATCCCTGGAAGTGTCCAAGGCCAGGCTGGACAGGGCTTGGAGCAACCTGGGATAGTGGAAGGTGTCCCTGCCCGTGGAAGGGGCTGGAACGAGATGATCTTTAAGGTCCCTTCCAACCCCAAACCATTCCATGATCTTAACACAACATCCTAGAGGAAAACTGAACTCTCACCCCACAATCTCTTGCAAGGCTGTTACACAGACTGGTTCAGGGCAACTAAAATATTTTAAGTATTTTACACTATATATAGTATGTAACTGACCTTGTAGCATGCTCGTCCACCCCCACATACTGCATGTAAAATATTACAAATGTTGCTACATTCTCTTTTCAGCTTTCCCTCACAAAACACAAGAAATCTTGAACCAACAAGACAAACTGAGGAGCTCCGCCAAAAAGTTCATTTTCTACTCCTTTGGTCTAATGATTTAGGTCAGTCTCTAACAAACTATTTGCTGGCACACAGTTATAAAATTTTTCATTTTTTAAGGTTATAACAAGCTGCTGAAGGAAAAGGAAAATCAAAGGTGTAAATAAACCCACAAATGTTACGTGAATGTCTAGTACTCTGATGTTGGACTTAACAGATGCATTTTTCCTTCAACGCAAACCACAATCCTTGATTTTTAATACTTGCATGAATCTATAAGCATTCATTTCAATAGTCTCCTTTGTATTTTGAACCAGAGATACAGATCACGATCCATTAGCAGCTTATACACTCAAGATGATGCAAAGGAGTTGTAGAAACTCACTTTGAAAGAAGAAAGTAGTTTCAGAGGTTTATTTAAGAAACCCCATGTCCTTAACACAAAACACCAGACAAGTAATAAAAGGAGTTAATTGCTGCAGTCTAGCTTCCTTATTTTTAATATCATTTTGTTATTAACAATCTCATTACCAGCTTATGCTCCAAGTCAAGCCACTGTTACTGTTCGAATTCTTATACTTTAAAAGGAAATGCACATAACATTTGGCAGAATAATAAAGGAAAATACGGATTTTCTGGTTCACATCTGTGTATGTTAAACACACAAACTTTTCAGGGTTTGTTCTAAAAACATTGTCCTAGAACAGTTAGGATGTCAAATTTAAATATTCTTATTAGAAGGCTGAAACAAAACACAGACAGTAGACAAAACCCTAAACAAAGTTTTTAAAAGCATATGCTAGAAACAGCTATGCTTTTAAAGAAAAATAAAGCCTTCAACTCCCGAGGACTCCTGTGGATAATAAGTCAACAGTAAGACAACCATAGCTATGCATTTATTTGCATCAGCTGGACATCAGAAGAAAACACTAGAGCATCACAGATGTTGCTTTCCAGCTGCACATGCTCTCCCATTAAAACTTTGTATACATTCAAAATGTTGACAACAGTGTGAAGGAAGGAGCTCTAACAGGAATGCGTTAATCCCAGCACCTCAGTGGACACAGGGCATCACCTGCAGCATGGATTTACCATCTTGGCTGGTCCAGCTGACTCATATTCCTTCTTGAAAACAGGTCTCTAAACCAGAACATGAAAGACCACCTGCAGGCATCCCCTACTTTCTCTCCAGCTAACTCTAAAATGAATGGGTTGTTTGATATTGTCCTGTTTTGAAACCACATACTTTTGTCCCCGCAGTGGTGCTTATGAAGCCCAGGGTTGGTTAACAATTTTGAAGGACACATTTTTGCCACATTACTGAAGGAATGCGGCGAGCTATCCTGGCAACCTGAACACTAAAATATAATTTACATTACAAAAACTGCAAGCAGGAACAACCAGAAAAATACTTTCACATAATTTTGCTTCCCAGTATCAAGTTAGGAATTTTTTTTAACAAATATTTGCATTATTAGAGCTTTATTAACATCTGCTGACAAAGCTCAAGGTGAGGGAAAAATGACCATGCTGAAAGATAGTTTCTTTCAGCCTCCCTTGTGACAAGGGTTTTGCATTCCTGTGCCAAGGGCATGTCTGGCTAAGGATAGTGATCTCGGCTGCTGCGATGAAAGCAGGCACCGTCTTTGATCTGCTGAGGGCTCTGCCTGGGTATTGTCCTGCTCCTCTCCCTGAGCCACAGGAGCACTTACTCCTGGCACTTCCCCAGCATCCCACCGGCACGGTCCCCGTGTGCTCTGTTTGCCTAAAACTGCTGCCTTTGTACACAAAATATGTGTATTTCAGCAAGAGCTGGGCTGCCCAAAAAGTCCACACTGGAAAGCTCTTCAGTTTTCCTCTGTTTTGCACTCTCAAGATTCTACAGGTTATTAAGAGGGGGCTTTCTTTAAATAAAACCACATGCAACCAAAGGCCCCCAAAATTACCAGCATGTGAAAGAAACTTGCTTTACACATGAACTGTATTGTGTTTAATTGATGGAGTATGACCAGCACATCTTTACTTCTCTAGAAAATGAGGTGCCCATTTCTAGAGCAGCAGCTGCACCTCCTTCTGTCTGTGCTCCCCAGTTTGTGCCAAAAGAGCAAGGACTGAGCATCTCCACCAGCTTCACACAAACCAACTCTTTGTAAAGGCCTTAATCCAGATCCATCCCACCAGATTTTCAGATGCTGAGGTGCCCATGAGCACCCTTTGTCCATTTCTCTGACTGTCCAACGCATCCCTTGGGATGCCCTTCCTGTTAGGGAGGGCACCGAGGTGCTGGATCCACCCCCAGTGACTGCCTGGAGTTACATGAAACACTCTAAGTCTTTGATCACACTCATCAGACTAACAAGTGTACCTGAAGTAAAACTGTCTCACAGTTATTTCATTTTCGGCTTCCGTGGGATTTCTCAGATTCTTGGGATTTCTCACTTTCTGGTGCTCTTCATTTTTTTCCAGTGAAATACTTACTGACAACTACTGGTAGGCTAATACAAAAACAGGGTTTTGAAATTATTTGCTTCCAAGACATGGAGACCAAATATCTGAGAAATGTCTCCAAAACCCAAAAATCTGAAAAACTGGGCAACTCTCAGCATGTTAGTCAGATGAAAAAAAAACATTACTGCAGGGACATGGGAAATGGAATTGTCATCTCTGTGCAGAGAAAAGTATCCTATCTTCTAAAAAAAGTAACTGTGATCACATTCTGCTATTCAATACCTTGCATTTCAACAAGGAGGACTGTTTGATATTTTTAACAAATAACAGAAATAAATCAAAGCTCTATTTCTGAACTGTCTGAAGCCACGTGTCTTGCCCAGTTCCCCGCACAGTCCCTGCTGCTCTCCCTCCTTCCTTCCTCTTACTCCAGAGGCCAATGACCTCCCAAAGGCAATAAGCTTTCTGATCCTATTTAGTATGTTTAGGTGGCCCCTAGGATAGAGTAGTTTAATTGTAAACAAGTTATTGTAATCACAGGTGCTTCTACTGAGAACTTAAACATGGAATAAACAAAGTGACTTATGTAGGCGGAGAAGGAAAGGAAATGGACTCTCGCCGTCCACAACCTCACGTTATTTGGCTTTAACATGTATTTTCCCATCTGCAATCTCAGCAACTGTTCTCAGGGAGAACCTGAGAGGTGTATAGTGACCTACAAACCCTTTACTGCCTGTTTAACAGCTGACAGTAAGAAAAAAAAGAAGGACGTTCAGATGTGCTTGGCATGTGTTGGGAAGCTACGATACATCTGCATCCACAAAACATTATTATTAAGTAATAAGCAATAACAAGGCAGAAAGATTTTCTTCCAAGTCGTTAAAATTTTCCAGCTGATGAATCCCGATTAGTCACAACATAACTATTCCATCGTACAGATAAAATAAATGCATCCACTCTGGCAGGCGCTACGGCCACGCCGCACCTCGGAGCATGACATGACGCACAGATGCTGGCAATCTGGGGAGGGGGTGGCAGCCTGCTCCACACATCTGTTATTGTGGGAAAAAGCCATGTTGGTGTTTTGTCAAATTGCTCTATTAGTAATGAATACAGCTGTTTCACATCGGATAATCTGTGTTGCAACACTTTGCTAAGTGACTCCGCACGGAACTATGCCCTGGTGTTCACGCTCAGCTGTAATTCTGATTATCGAGGGAGATGCCACCGTGCTTTTAAAATTAAAAAAAAAAAACTTTGAACACAGCTGTCTATGCTTCAAGGAACGTCAAAATTAATCGTTTCTCCCTGCCATGTATGTATTTTTCACTGGAAATCACAATGTGTTCTGCCATTAGGGCAACTGCCCACTGGTAACAGATGTGCCAAGTCTCTCTTCAGCCTGGGCTGAGTGCAAGGGTAGTGCTGACCAAGGTTTCAGCATAAACATAGGAGAGCCTGAGAAGTTATCACCACCTCAGGCTTCAACTTAAGGCTTAAGTAACGGAAAATATGATCATCCTCCTCCCCTTGATAAATCCCTGAATGGAAACAAGTAAGTGATTATCACTGCTCACAGACTACTGAAAGTCAAAGGAATATCCCAGTGCTCGAGGCTGCAGTTTTTGCTTACTACCGTCTTGTCGCATCCGAGGCTGATATTACACCAAATACATTCCCTCTTACAAAGTCATTTCAAACACAAAATACTAAGCCCTATGTCCACTGAGATAGTAGTATTAGAAAAATGTCTTAAACCAGGCTACAGGTGCAGCACTGCTCCCCTTTGAAACCCCGGGCTTGCAAAGCGAACGTGGAATTTGTGTGTTTTCCCCACAGAGCTCATCTTTCAGACTTTGTGCAGCTACAGACAAACCTGAGGACAGAGCCCCTTTGTGTGCAAGGCCAGGTGGGGAGCTGGGTCCCGCTGCTGGCGGACACCTCGGAGGAGCCTCTCTTTGTCTACAGGTAACAAAACGCTCCGCTTCCAGCAGATACACCACAATGGCTAGCAGGATAGGAAAGCATGTGCAGTGGTGAAATGAAGCTGATAGTGATATTTTATACTAAGAAAAAACACAAAAAAACCCACCTTGGTTTCAAGAAGACACTTAAGAGGCCAACAAGGTTTCCAGTTTTTCAGGCAGTAGCAGAAACTTCAGAAAGGAAATGGGGAAACAGGGACAATTAATTCCCCAGATATGCAACGCTATTTGGATGTGTATTTTTGAGATGCTCTCATTCAAAGAGAAACAGAAACATCCAGTGGACAAATTTCCACTTTTACAAAGTTCTTGGGTAAACCCCACTACCTACACAGATAGTACACGTGCTTATACTTAAGCACCAATTTAGTTGTTTCTCTGCCTCATGCACAGACCAAGAAAAAGGCAGCTTTATGGTCTCCAGACCCTCAGCTGTGGTCAGCCTGTGAAGCTACAGGGGCACGCTGGGGGTGNAATACTAAGTCCTATGTCCACTGAGATAGTAGTATTAGAAAAATGTCTTAAACCAGGCTACAGGTGCAGCACTGCTCCCCTTTGAAACCCCGGGCTTGCAAAGCGAACGTGGAATTTGTGTGTTTTCCCCACAGAGCTCATCTTTCAGACTTTGTGCAGCTACAGACAAACCTGAGGACAGAGCCCCTTTGTGTGCAAGGCCAGGTGGGGAGCTGGGTCCCGCTGCTGGCGGACACCTCGGAGGAGCCTCTCTTTGTCTACAGGTAACAAAACGCTCCGCTTCCAGCGGATACAGCACAATGGCTAGCAGGATAGGAAAGCATGTGCAGTGGTGAAATGAAGCTGATGGTGATATTTTATACTAAGAAAAAACACAAAAAGCCCACCTTGGTTTCAAGAAGACACTTAGAGGCCAACAAGGTTTCCAGTTTTTCAGGCAGTAGCAGAAACTTCAGAAAGGAAATGGGGAAACAGGGACAATTAATTCCCCAGATATGCAACGCTATTTGGATGTGTATTTTTGAGATGTTCTCATTCAAAGACAAACAGAAACATCCAGTGGACAAATTTCCACTTTTACAAAGTTCTTGGGTAAAACCCACTACCTGCACAGATAGTACACGTGCTTATACTTAAGCACCAATTTAGTTGTTTCTCTGCCTCATGCACAGACCAAGAAAAAGGCAGCTTTATGGTCTCCAGACCCTCAGCTGTGGTCAGCCTGTGAAGCTACAGGGGCACGCTGGGGGTGCAGGATGCCTGTCACAGCATCCACCCCAAGGCTTTAGCCCAAGGTGTGCTTTCTCAGTTAAAGCTGCCCAAGCTGACTTTTAGTGTGGAAAAATGCTGCCAGTACAGAGGTCCCAAGTGCTTCCTGTAGAATGGATGCACTGACAACAAAGTACAAAACACACAGATCAAGTTGCAAGCAAGGCAGGAAGATCTAGAGCAGGGCAAATTGGCATTCCTCATCTGAATTTGAAATAAGAGTGCCAAGCTCTCGAGTCCAAAAGACATTGTGATTCCCCTGGTATTTGGACAGAAGAATTGGACAAACAACAGGAAGAGAGGCCACTGTTTCTGAACTGAAGAATTTATATTGCTCTGAAATCAGGGAGAGATTTCCTCTCCACACAGCATCCTTAAGTGAAAGGGTTCCTGAGCTGAGGACCAGGGAGGAGCAGGGACTACATGGATGACCCCTTTGTGCACCCCTCACAATTTACTGATCCCCATCAACTGTCTGCAATTTTCCTTGAAAATAAATTAAATAGTTCCCAGATAATTCAAAGAAAGGGCACAGTTCTGCCAGTAGATCTCCACAGGACTGAAGTGACATCTGACTGCCCAGCACCTCCTCAGCTCAAGTGCCCCTCAGGCATCTGCATTTTCAATTTCTTTCTGGGCAGTTCAGCAGATGATCAGTTCTAGTTCACAGCAGAAAGCAGCCTGAGGTGACCCAAGCATAATGGATGGTTTCTTTATGGGCTGGGTTTCAAAAGCCCCACAGCAAGAGCATATGCAGAAGAAACAATAAAAAGGGTCTCACAGACGAGAGGGTCCCAGACTCTCTTCTGGGGGGCCCATGTGATGATGTCCCACAGCCTCCCAAAGCCTGTGGCACACACACCCAACAGGCAGTGCAAAGCAGGCACTTAAAGCCATCTGTGAACTGAAAAGATAATTCAGCAAATGGCTATTCTTGTATTCAAACCCCTATAACATGTAGCTCATGTTCCTAACTCACATTAGTTCATCATTTTCCTACCAGGGTTCATAATTAGTGACTGGATAAATAGGTTTGTGAGCTAATGCCACTAAAGTGGAAGCATCTATCTCATTTCTTCCTCCTCCTGACCTCCTCCTCTTTCTTCTTTTTTGTTTCTGAACTGTGGGAGCTGAGACTAAATGGCAGAAGATCAGTTTTTCCTTCCTGACCAGGCTAAAGGGTCAGGCAAATGCCAGCACCAGGTAAAGGAAACAGTGGGAAACGATGCAAAGGGTGGAGAGGACACCATGAGGTCGTGTCTTTCAGCAGCAGCTCTCCACCAGGTCAGGTCATTTGTATCAAACCACAACTTTTCCAAAGTCAAAAACAACGCCATTTTTACCAGTAAAAACTGTCTTCCACTAACACAAAAATGACAAGGAGGAGAAGCACTTCAGAGCAGTCCAAGACAGACTTTACTCAACTGAGAGCTCTACAAGTAGCAGCACATCCACAGCAAGACTGAAGAACCATTATCCAGCTTCTGAGATACCATTAAAAGAAAGGTTTGAATGTAGGTTAGACGTACTGGAAGACAGTAATTTGCAGGTAGAATACAGAAGAGAAAGAAATCAGAAAGGAGCAGAAAAGAGTTCCTTGTGTGCAATGAAACAGCATTGGTGGATGCCAGCAAACCAAATAAAATGACAGTTTGGAATAAAATACTATTTTCACTTTATCTCTGTTCAGAAGAATACAATTGAAATTTTGAGCATAATTCTCTACATCATCTTTGGAGGATGTTACTTTGGCCAACACTGTCTCAGACTTGCAGCATGTAGTTTTCCTCTTTTATGCAAAAATACTCTTTAAAAAGACAATGAATCAGAGCATGTAGTTCACTTATGTGCTCCGAAACTCCTTCTGAAGGGGGAAAATTTGCTGCACTGGCTGTTCAGGAATCTGGAGGCTCTCTGGTCCCCCCGAAGGCAGGCAGTGCTCTCACCCCACTGAGCACACAACTGCTCTGGCCACGTTTCCCAGGCACGTCTCACAGGGGAGAAGCATCAGCTGTCTCCAGAGGGAGTCAGAATGTCAGCTCCACACACATCTCCAAGAGTCACTTTTTACTGAGGGGGGAGGGAAACCTGCGGAGAGAGCAGCCTCTGCTACAAACGGTTGAAAACACCAGCAAAACCCATGTGGAAGCGTGCAGGGCTTAAAAAGAGCCCTGTGTTCCTTATCAGCAGCGCTGCATGCTGCCAGCTTTTAAGGGCTATCTGGTTTGAAAGGCAATTTTTCAGCCTCTAACTGCATTTGTACTTAGAACAGAATCACTGCTGCTTTAATGACTCTCATTACATTTTTAATTATAAAAAGTTCAATTTAAAACTGCCCAGACATTTGCACAAACTGCTTTTAGCAACTCACTAAACGCAGGCAGATAAGACTAACCACTCTGCCTGCCTGGCACATCTATCTTAAAAGTAAAAACAAAGCAAGAAAAATAATGCTCCAAATTGGATATTCAAAATCGTTCTTGCCATACAGCTCCTAAAATGATGCAACAAGGGGTTTGAGAAGTTGCAAGCAGAGGGGAGGTAGTAGTACTGAAGGAATATTGCAGCTATACAGTCTGGGCTTAGAAAATAGCTACAGTTCTATTTCTGACACAGCAGTTGGCTCAAATAACTGCCTCAATTCACTTAACCCATCTTGTGCATAAGCTCTTCTGGCTACATATAGAATGGAAATAACTGAATGAGCAGCAGTTGATAAATGTCATTTATCAGCTTGTAGATTGCTCTTTCTTTTGTGTACGTGATCAAAGCAGAGCACCCAAATTTGATGCTCAAGTATCTATGTTGGCCTTAAAACTGAAATTCATTCAATTTGCTGTGCTTGTCAACAACATAATTTCAGTCTTAGATTCACCCTGAGGAAAATATAAGCTTCTGTTACTTGAACATACAAAAGGCTGTAGTTCAAATAAAGACAAGGCATCAATAAATAAACTGGAAAGCCTTTGAACACACCCCACCTTTCTGTAGAGTTAAGCCCCACTTCCAGAGAAGCTGCTGGGAATGAAGAGGAGGAGAAAAACTCAACTAAACGTTCTGTCATTGCTCACATGCTCATCCAAAGCCACTCATTGCTCCCAGACCCAGCAGAGTATGAAGTTTGTCCTTACACCCTTCTGGTCATAAACAAAAACACCCCTGATGTGCACAGCACCACCACCCCCACACAAATATTCACAGCCCCGTTAGAGAGATTAGTCTGGTGTTTATCAACGCAACTGGCTTCAAAATAGGGCGAGGTTGGCTGTTTAGTGTGGTATTTACAACACCATCATGGAGCAGGGACCACAGCTAGACCTGCACTACCAGAGAAGTGACAAGACAGTTACAACAGCATTGTTTAAACATGATCTTAACTTAGTGTATTAATTAATTCAGCAGTTTGAAACATTTCAAGGAAACATATTAAATTTCCCTGTACGAAGGAAAGGAAGAAGCCCTTTACACAGTAATTGCACTGTACCCATAAGCGTTTTGTAAACCAAGACTGGTTGGCTGAGAAACTATCAGGAAAACATTCAATTCTTGTGCTAAATAATGTCACTGCTGAACAGGGTCACCAGCTCACCGAGGAGCCTGCTAGCCAGGCTGCACACTGCTCTGGCCTTTTGTAAGGAGCAAATTCCAATTATACTCAAAGCGAGCTGTACCCTGGTTGAGCAGACAGGATCTAGAAATGCAGACAATACAGAAAGGTACTGAATATCCCTTGTAAGTATTCTGGGGTGGGTGATCTTTAACAAAGACATGACGACTTTCACACAGTAGGAGGAAGAGCCAGGTAAAATTTTCTGCCAGACTCTGGGCAGTTCCGATGGACATGTGATACATGTGGCATGCAGTAAAACAAAGAGTCTTTTAAAATACAAATGTACGGAATGAAAATGAATTGAAAAAAAGGATCAAAATAATTGGAGACAGTTTCTTGTTTAGCCTAGAGAAGAGAAATCTCTAGGGAGCCCTTACATCTGCAGATGCTCAGCCTCACACCAGTTGGTACCCAGAGCCTCACATTACCTGGGGACAGTCCTCAGCCATCCTCTGCAGCCACCACAGCCACTTGAAACTGTTAAAGCATTTCACAAAGTACAGAAAAATGTACACAGGTACTTCTGTCCACAAAGGATGGGCACGCAGATGACTCTGGAATAATAACATTAACGTGCACGTTCATTTTCCCACTGACAAACTCATTACCTCTCTTACCCAGCCTATTCTGACGCATTAGTTATCAGAGCAGCTCGTAAGAACGCAGAATATCCCAAAAGAGAACTTCAGGAGAAGCTTAATCAAATAACCGATTATTCTTCGTGTTTAAAAAATAAATACATGCACATACACTTCCATGCGACAAGCTCCCCGGGGAAAAATTTGTAAAATAAGCATAAAGTGTTTATTTAACTCAGAAAAGCAATTAAACCATTAAGAAGAGCACAAAGTAGGCATTATGCTGATTATCCCGTAATTACGTGAATTCACAGCAGTGACAGACAAACTGCAACAATAACAACTATGTTACCATACTCATTTTTTCCTGACCTGGGCACATTCTACAACAAATCCATCAGCAATGTATATTCAAGCTGATTTAAGAGCAATGGTCCATATTGTTACCAGCATGGAGATAACTGTGATTGCTGCTCCTAGGACCAAGTTAAACGTGCCTAAGTTTACTTCAACCCAAATAGACAAAGCTATTTACTTATGTGCTTCTCACGATATCGCATGCAACGCTAACGAGAGTCTAATTGCAATTCTCATTTCTCTATTCCTCTGCCCTAATTGCAGTGGAACTGTCCCCCCCCCACACAGGGCTCAGGACCCCCAGAGTGCCACAGGGTGGAGGCAGAGCTTGGTGTGTGCCGTCAGGGCAGGACTGGCAGAAAACACAGCCCAAGGAGCACCTTGGGTGAAATTCCAGCCGGAGGAACCCCACTGAGGATCCCAAACCCTCCCGCTTCCCCTCGCTTGCCGACGGGGCTGCAGCTGCAGCCAGCACAGACAACAGCCTGCGAAAAGACACCGTGCCGGCAGCCGAGGCCGAAGGCAGGCGCTGGAGCAGGTTTCCCACTCGGCAGCAGCCGCATCCCCCTGCGTCCCACGGCAGGGTAAACAAAGTCACTTCAGAGCTCCCCTGGCAGAGGGGAACGCGCTCCGCTCCAGCCCCGGCAGGGCAACGCGGCTGCCAAGGCACCGAGTCGCCGAGAAAATTACAATATGATAGTCTTAATTACACTAATTGCGTTTCCTGGTATTGAGGCAGGATTAATATAGTGTTTCTTATGCTAGATTTCATAAACACAATTGATTTCAGCTTAACTCTTCGTAATTGTATTTCACAGTTCCTGCAAACAATTAGCCACCAATTATGTTCATTCCGTTTTGCAGATGACTGATAAACATTCCAAATATCAGAATTTTCCCCCAAGGGAGGCAAATTACTTCTATCTTAAGTAACCTTAATGAGGGCTCAGTGAAAGTCCTGTGGGCAAATCACCCAATGGCACTTGCTCGCCATTTCCACGCTCGCACCAAGGATTAGAAGAACTTCCACTCAGAGGAGAGCCATGGAATGGCTTTGGAGAGCTGAGTAACCATCTTCATGTGATAAAATGACCGTATATAAACACAAATATATATCTGAATCCGTGTATGTATCTTTACACAGTTGTACACAGATACCTATTTTGTGTAAAAGTATATGAATATTTATACACAGAGACACACATGCACAAATACTTGGTTTAGAAATTAAACATATTTGAGCTAGTGTAAGTCTCAAGGCTACAGGTGCTGGGAACTGGACTGGTAGGGCCTAATTAATGTCCCACTCCCACCCTACTCGCCACAGTCCCATCATCAAACCCAACTGCTCACACAATTGAGAATGGCAGGCATTGTGTTTCGGTCCCCTCTCCAGGCACAGCTCCAACATTCAGAACAATCCAGCCAGAAATGTTCAAAAATGTTATGGTGAGATAATATCGTCTGCTGAGACAAAAATAGTCTTTTATCACGTTACGCCGAGGTCATCTGGAGTGACCTCGCCGAGATGGCATTTGAAGAGCCTCACCCTTGGCAGCAGCTGGCAGGGCAACCAAAACGCCGGGAGTTTCTAGGAATTTTAGGCTGGATTTTTATAAATAACACAGTATATCCCCGCTTAACACATAAATAACTTAAAAGGTGAAGCTTGGATAAATAGTATACAGATAGTTACAGACCAAATGATCACTTATCAAACGCTGCTTGGAAGCTGTATGGTCCAAAAAAAAAAAAAAAAAAAAAAAAATTCCAAGTATTTTGAGAAAAAAAAATATTGCAAGCTCCTGCTTGGCCAGTGCTGGCAATACCAAAGTCTTCCCATAACATAACAATTGGAACATATTTTGCTGACAAAGTCTTACACCAGGGTTTCTGCACAGGTTCTTTCTTCCATTCCTGCAGGGTCACAAGCCCTTCACTGACCGAGAGAATCAAAAACAAACTTTGCTGTGAGTAATTTGCAATCCTTCCCATATACACCAAGTTAACGTGGTTCTATGCTACTGAGTATTTTTTAAGATCTCCTATATGGGGCATATTGACAGAAAATTGGCAGCAGCCCAGAGAGGAAGGCACTGCTTGTGACACCCCATCGACACGCAAATGTTCCCCCATCTCATTCCCAACAGAAAAAAAGAGGAATAAACTTTAAAAAACACAGGAGCAAGAAAAAAAAAACTTAAAAAAAAAAATCACAAAACACTTCATCAACGCTGTTGTCAATAATATAATCAAGAAGGCAAAAAGTCATAAGCAGTAATCAAACCCAGCTTATAAACAAAGCATGTGCAGAACCCTGCAGCTTTACATTATAACACATGGGGTACATTAATAAAAAACTAAATTTCACAAATTATGACAGAACTTGGTCTTTTGTTAAACATTGAAACAAAAAAACCCCAACAACACTCCCACTCACCTCCAGGAGTAGCTGGATTTTTAAATAGCATTTGAAGCTCTCTGACCCACAAAGAAAGGAAAAATCAAAATTAAGTCTTGTGGTGTTTAAATTAGTAAATCATAGTGTAGGTTTATTTGTTTCTAGGATATTTGTCCCAAATAATTTGGAATATTAAGTCAGATTGTAGATTTACTGTTAAACAACTATTACTGATACAACTGGATGGCACTCTACACACTTTGAGGCTGTCCACAGTTATGCAATTTCACACTGGTTAATGTGGTTTGAGTGGGCTTTTTCCTTTCCTTATTGTTTTGAAGCCAGTGATGCTTTCATTACAAAGCTGCCTTGGCAATTTATTTCTGTTAATATCATCTATTCTTCAAACCTCTATTAATGAAAATACTCATGACACAGAAAAGGAGCTGTTGATGTCACGGGCACAGAACCCACCCCACTGCAGTGACCACAAGAAAACACTGGTGCAGAAGGAACAAACAAGACTCTTAATGATATGATCACACAAATTGTATCTAAATATAGAAGGGGTTAGACTGTCAGAGAGTGAAAGCCACCCAGCCCCAGAAATCTGATAACAGCAGAATCAACAGCTGATTCAATATAGCTTTCAACAACCACTACATGTTTGGGTTTTTTTTATGGTGGGAATAAGTACAATTTAAAATTTAGCAAAACCAACAATCCAATTTACATACTTTACCATTTAAAGTCAATTCATTATTATCACTTATTCAAGTTGACGTTTGTTCCAAAATCAGAAATAAGAAGCATAATAATAAAAGCCCCACAAAGATTCTACGTCAAACGTGCTTCCTCCCCATCCCCAATCCACATCTCCTACATGAACAACAAACATGAACCAGAATCACCGACACTGAAGAATAAAAAGCATGGAAAACTAAATATTTGCCTGTGATGAGGAGTAAAGGAATTTAGTAAGGATAACAGAATAATTTCATGATTCTTCTGGTCAACAAATATAATTACTTCAGATTAAGAAAGTTGACTGTAATTGCCTTACTAATTCAGAACTATAGCTGCACTAATACACCGTAAAAAGACTAAAAGCACTGACTAATGGGTTCGCAATGTCTGTACCCTAAGTAAAGAATGTGGATCTTGGACTTTAAAATCCTGCCACCATTGACTGGAATGCACTGGGTCCACACTAGGAGGATTATCTGCATTTGAGCAGGACTGACAACTCCAGCATTCCTGCAGACACCCATACACTCACAGAGCTTCTCTGTCTTGGGGAGAGATGCAGAGATATTGGGAAACTTAAAAATTTATAGTATGCTGGTAAAAGACAGCCTTCCCAAGGGCCCTTGGATGTACCATGATTCCTGATTCTGTCAGACATATATATATATACACTCACACAAGTAAAATAAGGACAGACACAAACCCCAAATACAAGTCGTCCTGCAAATTTAAAAACAAAAAAAACCCCTGAAATTATAGCCCAGACTGTATGTTCTAACATTTGTCTTTAAAGTCTGCTGTCCTAATTCTAGAGATCAACGCATTTCCCAGCAGCAGATTCTTAGGCATTTGAAAAAATATACAAAGATATCTTCATTTTGGCAAAGGACAAGCTTGAAGAAGTGCTTCTCTGCTCCTTTGGGTGCTGCTCTGCTGGGAAGCAGGACGATTGGTTTTTACATACGTGTAAAGGCGAATGGTTCGAGTCTTAATTGATTTCTCACCCTGCTGGTGACTCAGCCCCTGCCCTTCTCCTCCATCAGAGCTCCTGTGCCCGGAGGCCACGTCAGCAGGACGCAGGACAGACTGCCAGGTCCCATCCCAGCCTGGCCAGGGCAGTGGCTTCCCCAGGGACCAGGCTGCAGGGTCGGGAGAGGCTGTGGCCATCCCTCCAGCATAGGTGGACACAGACCATCAGCAAGGGTCTCAAGAAATCCTTGGAAATTTCATAGAATTTCCAAAATATTTCCAGCCTTAGCTGTATCGCTCTCCCTTTCTCCCAGTGTGTACTACAAAACAGTCACAATCTAGGATTTGGAAAGATTAAGCCAAATTAAAATTTAGTTACATGCCAAGTTTCTTTTTTCCTTTTGTCCTGTGTCAGGGGAGCTATAACAAATTACAGCTACCAACTGTACAGAACCAGATATTCCACCCAGCACAGCTACAAGTGCAGGTGCATCTGGTTCAAGATTTAATCACACACATGCAAAATAAATTTCCATAATTATTCTTAGCATTATCGGATTTCAAATGGAGAAGCTAAGATTATTCACACAGTAAACAAAGCATCCCATTGTTTACTCTTGGCTTCTTACATGGCTTCCTATACTTGATTGTGGTGTGCTAAAAAAATAAAACCATGAGATGAACAGAGAATGGTGGTATGATCTCACTGACAGTAACATGGGAAAAACCAGCTCCAGGTTAGCAGCCCTTTGCTCTCTCTTAGATTTCAACACAAGGTTCACAAAAATATGAAAACCTGAAAGTTATTTATTGCACGTGAAAGGAATAAAGGATGCATCACCAGGACCACAGTCTTCTGTGACCAAACACTAGAAGGGCAAAAAGCCTATCTCTGACCTACAGAGAGGCACCAAAAACACCAGAAATAACACAGAGGGTGAAAGGCTCCTCTGCAAATTCTGGTGTTTTCTAGTTGGGCAACAATGTGAAAATAAAGTAACAGTATCTGTTATGGTTATATGATTCAGTATTAACAACTGGTTTATAGCAAGACCTTTGAAAGACCATGGAGTGCACCACGGATAACATCCCAGCAAGGAAGGCACAGCTGAGCCCAGGCCTGGCCACGTGCCTGTGTTACAGAGCTGAGTTTGCTGAAACACTGAAGTGACCAAAACCAGAAAATGGTGACAATGCCTCTAAAGGATGACACTGACTCTGCTATATATATTTTTAAAAAATGTTTTGGCCAATACAACAAAGGCTGGTTAGGCACTGACATGGGATTCTTCCCAGTTAGGCCTGTCAACCACAGCTTTGTTCTGAAGGATGCTTCAGAGGTACTTCCTCATTTGTACATTAATAGAAAGAACTTTAATAAATCAAAAACTTATTTGTGTTGATATACCAAGGAGACCAATGGGTATTGCAGGCCTGGCTTTCCCATCAAACATTAAATCTAGACACCAAGTACCAGGAGCCAAAGTAAGGCGATGTAAATGAGGAGTAAGAGTCAGTTTTAAAACTTAATAGGGTGAAAAGGGCCCTTGCTGGTAAACAGAAAGAAACTCAGCCAAAGCTTAATAAACAAAGTGTAAACAAAAGCTATTTAATACCAGGAGCCATGCTGTAAAACACCACCACACAGACTGCTCTGCTCCAAGCCCTAATGACAAAACAGTCTGAACTGAAACTGCATTTCCTACGGAGAGTTTTCCATCCCGTGTAACCAGCCTGCCCACCAGCACGTAGGTGGAAAGAGCTGAAACGCTCGGCAGAAACAGGGAGAAACAGAATCAGAGCTCACCCTGCATGTCACCCCTCCCTTCCCTGACACAGCCAAGCACGTCCATCCTGCCCTGCTCCCATGCACCCTGGCAGACGTGTGCCCAGAGCCCTTCCCCAGGAGAGTGCCTGACCACGTGCAGTCCCCAACCACCATCAGGCAGCAGACACAGGTGAGAAAGGACAATGTTTCATCCTGTTTTGACAAATTTAACGTTCTGATCAATGCAGTGCTTTGCAGCATACTTTGAATACAGTCACAAACTTATTTCTTTAAATGTAGCCAAGGGCCAAACTGTGGTAATTCAGGAGATGCTCTGGACAGAAGCAGGTACTGAACCAGAGTGACTCCAGCCTCTGGCTCTCACCAGCCCACAGGCACTGCCTTCCCATGAGGGCCCAAAGAACCTTCCATTTGCAGATTTCACCAGTTACTCTTTATTAAAGAGTATTTCCAGCCTTCCACAAGCCTCTCTGAAGCAACGTGATTTCAGGTGCTGCTTTTCTTTCATCTCAGAGTGAAACCACGCCAGGTCCACTGATGAGCAACCCAACATCTGCCTCTGCACCTGCCGAGTGATGCAGCAGGTGTGCCCAGCTCCTGATGCACCAGGGGAACTCACAGCACTGGAAACACAGCAGCTGCCTGAGCCTGGATCTTTCTGTTCCGTCGCCTTAGGCTTCTTTCCTCCCCAGTCTCCGATGAAACATCCAAAAGAAGTGGGATCAGCAGGCTGAGGGAGGTGATTCTCCCCCTCTACTCTGCTCTCCTGAGACCTCACCTAGAGTACTGCATCCAGCTCCGGGGTCCCCAACATGAAAAGAAGGTGCAACTGTTGGATAGAGTCCAGAGCAGAGTCAGGAAGATGGTTGTAAGGCTGCTATGGGAGACAGGCTCCAAGTGGAGCTCTTCAGCCTGGAGAAGTCCCTGAGGAGACATCAGAACCCCTTCCAGTCCCTAAAGGGACTCAAAAAGAGCTGGAGAGGTACTTTGGACAAGGTTACAGAGTGACAGGACAAGGCTTTAATCAAATAGAGGGCAGGTTCACATTAGATATGAGGAAGAAGTTCTTTACTGTGAAGGTGTTAAGACACTAAAACAGGTTGCCCAGAGAAGCTGTGGTTGCTCCATCCCTGAAAGTGCTCAAGGCCAGGTTGGACAGGGCTTGGAGGAACCTGGGATAGTGGAAGGTGTCCCTGCCCAGGGCAGAGGAGTTCGAATAGGATGATCTTTAAGGTCCCTTCCAACTCAAACCATTCTGGGATTCTATGATCCATCTGTTCCCTTGTGTGTGCCCATCACCACTCTCAGCCTGGTGCCGTCCCCACCCAGTAACACTCCACAGGTACCACTCATTTGCTTACACCATGTCCCATCCATTTTCAACTCTTTCCCTCCCTGCAGGAAACCGACTCACTTCCTCATTTCCAACCTCATACCATAGAGGAAAAAAAATACACACTTTGTTTGGTTTGCTTATGCTACACTTACAGCCTTATTTCACTGACACACACACTCTTCCTGTACAAATATACAGCTGTTAAGCCTTTAATATTATCCATTCCTTTGCACTACCACACCAAACCACACCCACCCACCAAATTAAGGGAATAATAATTCCAGGAAATCTTTCATTTGAGAAGCCACAAGCTAGATGCATACTTCTCATCTTTTTCTTGAGTTACTCACTTTTAGAGCAACACAAGAAGCAGCACTGAAATTTAAGTCTTGCATTCTTTGTTTTACAAGGTAAGAACAAGGAAAGACTTCAAGTTCAGCCTCAATGGCAAAACACTTGAAAACACGACTTGAAACAAATACAAGCATTAGTAAACTGTCTATGTTTTTATCCTGTTTTCATTTCAAAATGTAACCACCCAAAAGCAATTCAGGTCCTTGTCTGCAACACAGATATTTATGTTCCGACATAGCTACAACCCCTCCGTGCCATTGCACATCTCTACCTTGTCCTTGAATAAATCACAAAAGCCAGTTTAATGCACAGCCTTGCTCACCCTATGCAAGGGTGAATTCCCCCTGTTCAAGGCCAGAATTGAAGCATAATTTCTATCCTTTAGCATATTTGTTTTCTTCTCAGGCAAATTTTGTTTTAACTCAATCCAAACCTTGTGCTGTCACACAAGACAAGGACTAGAGGTGAGTTTCAAGAGAGTATTTCCAGTAGCATGGGTTAGGCAGAATTTACCAGGAATTCCAATTTTTTTTCCATCAGCTGCTTTTCTGCTACCTGTTCTTCCACCTTGTTACAGACTTTTTGCAGCTTTACATACATACAGAAAATTCAGTTTGGTTTGCAACAGAAAATGAGATCCAGCTTGAGAACCATTTACATGGGATGGCAACAAAAAGGACATTTAGCAATAATTGGGCAATTCTCTGTGATCAATGGATAGAAGCCTTGTGCAGCCTGCATACTCTGTACACAGATATTTTCAACATGTGGGTGACAAGCAAGGTCAAGTGGCACCAGAATAATCATTCTGTCCATGTTATTGATACCACAGTGGGTGTGACAGCTTGGCATTATTGCCTTCCAGCAGGCAAAAGCTCTGAACAGATTCTCAAGTACAGCTTCACTGCCCCAAACTATGCACAAACCCTGAACTTTTGAAGTGTGAATGACAAAACTCTCAGGCAGCAACGCAAGTTCCTACCAAAGATCTTAAGATATTGGCTAAAAAAACCCAGTCTTTAATCAGTCACTAGAGAAAGGTGAGTTTCCTGAATATCAGACTCACACGAGATCTAGATATTCTGAAATTTAGAAAGCAGAATACTTTTTTTTTTAAATTCAGGGGTCTGTTCCAATTCCATTCCGTAGGTACCAGATCCAAGTTCTCACCCTGCTCCATATTTCATGTAGTGTGGGTACCACAGAGCACTAGCTAGAAGTAATCTTTCATACAAAGGAAGTAAAAGGTCCACAGTAAATAGCTGAGCAAAGAAACGGCTGAGGATATGCCTTGCCCTTGTCCTTTTCTTGCAGAACTAGCAACAGTCAAGTCCTGAGTTTTTGACAAATTAAATGGAAATACGTGAGAAGCAAATGAAGTATTTATAGTATTGACACATTTATGAAGTATTTAATATCTCTCAAACTTTTTATGAAGAGCAGCTTTTAAAATAATGATAGAGCACATACACATGTTCCATCTCCCAAAGACACTGCATGAAGATCCTAAATCAGTCCTAAATCAGTCCCCCCTGAACCAGCCACAGGGGCAGTTTTGCAGTCAGAGCCCCAGGCTCATTCTGGGTGTTCGGCAGCACAGGGTGAGCAGGGCTCCCCTGGGAGCCCCCCGAGTCCCAAAGGAGGCACACCAATATTTGTCATTAACACCCACACGGATTAAAAGGAAGAAAGACTGGGCGTGTAATCACACATGAATAAAGGATGTGCTTTATGTTTCCACTTCATCCCACAGGCCAGGTGGCCAGCCCGGACACTCAGCAAGCCCTGGGGTGTTGAACAGCCCAGGTGGGCAGCACCAAGGACCTCCTGCCCACACAGGCAGCCTCAGGTCACAGGCTTCTACTTGATCCAGCTTCTAGCAACCATTAAAAAATTAATCTCAATTAATCCCCGACATCCCCTTGCTTTATTCCTTTATTTGGCTGTTGTTATAAAGGCTACAAAAGCCACATACCACAGCATCTCTTCTATCACGTGGGATGGAGAAGGCAAATCCTGAGGAAGTCTGACAACACAACTCCTGCTGAGAGCACCTGGAACCGGTCAGATGCTTCCCAAAACAACCCAGCCTGTGGACTGTGCACTCAAGGGCTGGTCTCCAAAAGACCAGATTTACCGTATTTTTAAAATTTATTTTCTCTTTAAATCTGTCTTCTCAAGGAAACCACAGACCCTCTCCATGCCCACTGACCAGCTGAACTTCTTCCAGCCACCATAATTCTGCCTAACTCAGGCCCACACCATGATCTAAAGGGTTTATAAATCATTGTCTTAAACAAGTTATCTCCAACTGTATGCAAAAGAAAACAGGAATGAAGAAGCCCTTGCTGCAACAGCTGGCACCCTCAGTTACAAATAGATATTTATTCCAGTTTTATGTTACTTAGGGGGTATTTTTATTTTTAAAGTTTTTACTGATTATCTTACTGGTACAACCCTGGAAAACTGGAAAAAGTTTTTGTATTTGAGATTTCTCCACAACTCCAAAACATCAGAACCATTCAAATGTGCATCTGTTCTTTCTGGCGTAAAACAGTGATTACTCAATTAGTGGCTAATTACACTTCAGAATGTTAAAAACAGGATATTCCACAGAGGTTTTCCTCAAGCAAGTGTCTTTCTTCCAACCTTGATAAGACAAATGAAGATTCACTAAGTCATCTTCTTCTCTGTTGTTTTTGCCCCAATCCTCTAAAGCGTATCATCCCCAGTTACACCACAGCTGGGGAGCCAAACACAGGTCTGGACACAAAGCGGGGCTCACAGGATTTCCAGAACAGGCTCCAGGAGCACAACTTGAAGATTTCATACTGCTCAAAAAGTCATACGCAAAAAAGTAATTAAAAAAATTTATTATTCTACATAAGCAAAGTTAGCTGTCCCTGCAGAACGGTCACATGCCAAAGGGAAGAGCTTTCGTACATCCTGAAGAATTTAGTGTTACCAAGCCTGACATCAAGTTTTTATTAACAGTGTTCACTCCCGGAACTCAGGAGAATCATCCACTTTGTAATAAAGCAGTCCTTCACACTGTGAATATTCAGCAGCACATCTTATGTCATAACCCTGAGTACGTGGCAGTAAGGAAAAAGCAAGTATCATCTATTCCACGGGGAGCTACCAGCTGAGAGACACTGCTCAAAAAGAGACTTTCATGCTGCCTTAACATAGTGCTAAAATTATTCCTTATCCTGCTAATCATAGTGCAGTGTGGGAGCATCGGAAAGTGCATCATTATCGTCTGAGTGCTGCCTCTACGTACAGGGAATACACTCACCTTTAAACACACCAAACACTCTGTAACCTTTAAACATTCCAAATACTCTATCACAGGAGGGGGGAAAAAAAATAAAAGACACTAAGCTTTGTGGAGCAAGGGGGTGTGTCATTTCCAAAAACACCGCACACAAAATAAGCCTGTTTTCTATACTAACCTCAGAGCACAAAACCAGAATTGTCACGAATCCAAATCTTAGTATATTTGCAGGCTGATTACAGCATCTTCTGCAATAGATCGCTATTAACATTATGTTCCACAATTGCATGGTAAGAGCAGCTTTACCAAAAGAAGAAAAAAAAACCACAACAGCAACAGTCAGGTGCTTTTCTGTGTTTGAAGCAAGTACATAGTTCAGCAATAAAAATATTTTACAATAAAGTAGGATCTGAAGCTTTAGCTTGAAAAGAGTATCAAGAATTTTCAGGCCAAACTGAAAGGGTGTACACAAATAAACACGAGCCTTGGCAGTCAATACTGCAGCTATAGCAAATAAAAGGAGACAGTCTTATGCTAGAAATTCTAAATCAGTTTTATGAAAGACTGCTGATGAGTACCAAACAAGTCCCATTGGCACAAACAAGTTAAATTACTGGGAATACAGAACCAGGAGGTTTCAAGTTGCATCCATTTAAATACACTGTCTGAACACCACTTTGAGCATGAACAAAATTATATATAAATGGGGTCATAATTATATTTGTAATGGAAATCTTTCACATACTAAGCCAGAATAAAGCATTCATTTCAAATAAAAGGAGTAGCCAGCTTTATTCCTCTGTTAATTGCCACATGGACCAGTTTCTTACCACACAGCATGTTGGCTATAAATCTCAACGAGCAGCTTTAAATTGCTGTTATTATTGCTCATCAAGACCAAATAACCCTGGATGGTGTTCAGGGAAGCTTCTGTAACGTCTATCTCAAACAACTATTAATTCATCATTTCCATGGGGATGGAACTTCAAACAAGAACCACCCACTCCTCCGGTGTTTAAACGGAGGGGGTGTCACAGAGAAGATGCAAAGAGGCTGCAAGATGGGACTGATAAATAACTGAAGAGAGAAATCCTCCTGGACTTCCAAGAAGTGCATGACTCATTCTGAGATACTGAACTCCTAGAATACAGAGAGCAGCCACGTCTGCAAGTTCTCACTCCCGAGTGCTTCAGCGCATTTTCAGAGCTGCATTATCATGTTTTTGGAGAGATGACAGAACAGGCATTCCATAAAGCAAAGCAATTCACGTGTTTGTGTATCCTCTTACCTTGGATGCACTGGAGGGTTCCATCCTCAGCCCTTATTGTAAAGGTTTCACCTGGATTAACTTGAACCAAAAAGACCTGCAGAAAGAAAAAATAAACAAACGTTTGTTTTGCTGTGATCTCCAAAAATTAAAATCTCTCCAGAACAGTAACTGTATTATCCCTTTTCTGGAAGAGGTGTGGAGGCAGGGAGGGAACAGACTGGCATATTGCATCTGTGGGTCCCAGGGTCCAGGAGCAGGCAGAGATTCAAAACCCACCTGCTCATCTACATATTAAGAGCTGAAATGATGATGTAACTCAGCTGCACACAGGTGAGAATTATGGCTTTGAGTTCCACACCAAAATCTTGAGCGTGTGTTCAACTTGGCCAAATGCTGATAGCTAAGAACAAACCTTCAGACCACTGGCACATGAGAACAGAGAGCACACAAACTCCAGCATGCAGCACCAATCCATAATGGGATTTCAAGTTCACAGGAATAAAACTTTGCTATGGGGAGTTGATCCATTATGTTTTTAAAAATTTATCCTTCAGTCTTGCACATAACAGATCTCAGTTAAGCAAAACCTGTAGGCACACACACAGTTCAACAGTTGCACACAGAACCAGTAATAACCTATTTATTAACAAATATATTTTCTAAAATTAAAAAAAAAAATCAAAAAAGATCACTCCAATATCCCACTGCTGAATGCTGCAGATGAGGGGAACACATAAGGACCAGGAAGCACTAAAACATGTCCCAGTGGAGGGGATGTTGTATCATCTTTATTAATTTTCAGGTGTCTGAATCAATGGGTTTAAAACTTACGATTTAGAATTCTTCCTTTAATGGACAGTTTCATGGAGAACTAGAGACCATTTATGTTTGTGCAACTTTTACTAAAATACTTTAAACACACTTCTGCTAACTGCGCATTGTCAGAAGTTCAATCAAGATATAAATTAAAATTTCAATTTGTACCAAGATTAATCTACTTATTTTTGTGAAAGCTCTAAATTTAGGTCTGGTCTTAATATTCTGGGACATCTGCATGCAGAATTTAATCATTCAATCTGGACAGAGAGAATTTGAATTCATGTTGTGTTTCTGAATTGCTTAAGCCAAATGCATAAGATAATTATTACCTAGATGACCTTTTGAATTACAGTAATCCTACAGAAACCCGTTATTCCACCAACATTTTTAAAGCACAAGCTGGAAATCAGAGAAATGACATATGAAAGCCATTATGTTGTCTGCAACAAGCATTTCTCAGGGAGCACTGATCAGGGTGGATCTGATCCAGCACACAGAGCACAATAAATGGTTCAGAAAAGATAAAAGGCACAAAGCCATTCCATCTCTAATCTCTGAACAATCAACATTTAAGTGACAGCATTTAAGTGCTCTTTTGCTATGAATAGGCGTGAATTATCCACCACAGGACATGGGCATCAGGTCAAAAGAAGCGCAGAGCAAAGCAATGTCATCCAGCTTAATAAAAAAAATCCAAAACAACAAACAAGAAACCAGAACGCAGAGAGGCCAAGAATCACAGAAACATTTCATCAGCTCATTTGCATTATGTGTCCAAACCAACAGTCCTAAAGCTGGTTATTTACTAACAAATTTGACTAACATAAATCAGAAGCCCTTGTACACCTTTACACCTTTGGAAAACTGGTCCAGCTCCTCAAAACACAGACCCTAACTAACACTGATGCCTCGTGCTTGTAAAGCTCCATCTTCGCCCTAGAGCAGGAGAGAGGGATTCCTCTTCCTAAACAAGGCACACGCCTACCCCAGAGTTACCAGAAGATTTACAAATTGCTGTCCCAGGAGTCCATCACCAGCACAAGTGTCCACATTGGCACACCTGCAGTTGTCCCTCAAAAATACCTCCTTGGGATTCTGCGTGAAAAAAGGCGAGATCCCCAATCACAGCTGTTGCTTTTGATGGTCAAAATGAAGCAGCACCATCCTTGCCTAATCACATGGGGTTTTAACACAACCAAATTGTTCCAGTAACATATTTGTTTCCTGTGGAGCAGCAGCCACACAGCTTTGTCCTCCCATCACGAGCCTGTGGGCAGAGCCGGGGACTTATCTACAGCAGCTTCTATTAAAATGTTACAGATAAGGAAATAACTCCTTATTGACAGATGCTCAAATCAGGCACGAAGAAAACATTTACAGGCTGTTGCTGGGAGAAGGCAGCAATATCAAGAGCAAACAGGAATAGCCAAGGTGTGACTGATGTGGGTCAACACCGGAGCCAGGGCCGGGCACAAAGGGAGGACATGTAACCAAAGCGGCCTCAGACCCAGGAGCAGCAACCAGGCTCCTCAGGCAAGATCCTTCCAGAGGCTGCAACCCAGCCCCAGCCCCTCCTTTGCCAAAACTGGGCTAACTGGGCTGCTCCCCATAATCCATCCCACCACCCAATCCCCTCAGCAGTCCCCCCACGCTGCACACAACTCCCCAGAGCTCACAACTGCACAGCACTGACCACGGAGATGCAGAGCTGAGGCCAAACCATTAAAGCCAGCACACACGGAGTGTTAGACACGGGACACCTTCCAGCCAACACCCCTGCCTTGCGCCAGTTGCCTGGGACAAATAATGTCAAGGCACACTGTGACTTCTTTTGTTTATACACACCAAGTATATAAAACTAATTCCATGATTTATTTTTCCCCACGTCCTCATAAACAACAAAACCATATTCTGCAGCCTGGAACGCAGCTTTCCTCTTTGCTTTCACACAAGGGATCTTCATGAGAACGCCTCATTTCTAAAGCTTTTAATTAAAAAATCTGAGGAAAGCAATAAAAAAGCGTAAAGATAACGTCTTAATGAAAACAAACCCAGATGATCTCTAATTGTGTTATGCCTCTTCCAATATTCACCATCCCAAGTAAGCACATTTATGAGATGGCAGCAGAGGAGAGAGAACTGGAAGGGTCACTTGGAGCCCTTACTGCTGGCTGGCAGCATCTCGAGGGTGCGGTCTTCATGTCCAGGGTCACTCCAGCCCACTTTCAGTTCCTGGCCTCCTCCCATCCAAAAAGCTGCTGCATGTGACTGCTGGGAGCAGGACATCAGCAGCACAATCCCAAAGGCTTTTTTCTTTTCCCTAAAAAGTACTCGGATGTTTAATTTAGCAGTTCAATCCACTCGGTGCTGAAGCCCAGTCTTACCTGCTGCATCCTCAGAGAAAGCTTGTTATGTCCATAATACTGTTTTTGCATTTATTTTGCACTTAAGAATGTCATTCTATTTTATTGAAAGTCATGTTTGTTGAGCGATGAATGTTACTAAGTTGCATAGCTACTATAAATATTTATAATCCCACAGAGAACGTCCAGACTAAGTTTTCATGGCAAGCCAAGCACGTGTCGCTTGTGCCTCCCTTGTTCCTGCTATCCACCTCTCATGGCCAGTGGACAGGGGAAGAGACAAAGGAAGTGCTCACAAAGCTAACACAAGCATAAAGCTGGGGTTCAGGAATAAATAAACTGAATAAGGGAGGTTTTGGATTGGATATTAGGAAAAATTTGTTTACCGTGAGCATGGTGAGGCCTTGGCCCAGGTTACCCAGGGAAGCTGTGGCTGCCCCATCCCTGGAAGTGTTCAAGGACTGGTTGGACGGGACATGGAGCAGCCTGGTGTGGTGGAAAGGTGTCCCTGCCCACGGCAGGGAGTGGAAAGAGATGGGCTTTAATGTCCATTCCACTGCAAACCACTCTGTGATATAAAACGACATATACTGTGGGGAAACATTCTTGTACAAAGGCAGAAATGCCACCTGGTAAGGACCAAGGGCGTACTCTACAATCTCTTTTGTATACTACTGGTTTACTTATACAAGAGTTTAAGCCCACAGAAGAAAATTCACACTCAAAGCAGGCCATCATCCCCCAACTGCTCCGTGGCCTCTCACAGCAGTGAGCAGGATGATGTTCACCTGCATCCATGTGATGCAATACAGTCCCAGAGCTCACTTAAAGTACTTCCCCCTTATGAGAACATTCTCTCACTAAGGTCAAACAGCCAATTGCAGGGCTTAGGCTTATTAAAAGCCCACATTAAACATTTTCCAGTGTGGTGAGTTTTCCCTTCCATGAGACCTATCATGCTTCATACAGCTGGGGAGCACAGCATCACAGGCACCACCTGGGATCCGGCCACAGGTTCCTCATAAATGCTTTAAACCATTAAAATTTACTGCATTTACAATTTCTGTGGCACATAACTTATGGAATGCATTGCATCCTTTGGGAAAAGAAAATAAACAACAAATAAAAAAACAATAAAAACAAAACAATCACTTGTATCCATTCTGTTACCTACTTTAAAAGACTGTGCCCCAGATCCCAGTGAATTTCCAGGTTCATCCCACAGGAAGGACCAGGGAACTCACACCATTCTGTGTGCAGTACTCTTCTCAGGAAGAACATCCCTCGGTCACACAGAGCAGGTAGGCTAAACACTTTCAGCCTCTCTTCAGTGAGAAAAGTCAGGGAACATGCTACATCTTAAACAGTAAACCTGACTTTTTAAAATGAATACTTCAACAATAGTGTCTGGGC
Source organism: Mystacornis crossleyi (assembly GCA_013400655.1). Classification (NCBI taxonomy): domain Eukaryota; kingdom Metazoa; phylum Chordata; class Aves; order Passeriformes; family Timaliidae; genus Mystacornis; species Mystacornis crossleyi. The sequence goes on along the minus strand of VYZQ01014389.1, from coordinate 23,719 downwards.
TTAACTTTTTTTTGACTGGACAAAAAATAGAGGTATTAATAGAGGCATGAAGCAATTCAGTCAGTTTACCACGAGTGTTCTTTACAGCAAAACCCACAAGTAGCAGATCCTGAACCTCCTAATTTATCAACCCTTAAAACACACATGCCAAAGCAGTAAATATAAATTAATTTAATAAATCGAGAAACCATGAAGTAGTAACTAAATTTTGGCACAAAGTTCACTCAGTTCAGATGCTGTGGTTCAGTATAAAACCCACTTAAGTGCTTTCAGTTGCTTGCAAGGTGCACAGACTTGTTATGCTACAGGAAAGTATCAAATCTTGTTCCTCATTCAGCTGTACTCTTGTCTCCCTCACTTAAAGCCTGTGACCCTAAGAGACAAGAACAAGCACACACAGCTCTGTGTGCACTGCCTGAGCTCCAGCCAAAGGGTGAAACCACAGGGTTGGTAAACACAGCTTTACAAAGAGCAGGCAAGCAGAAAACCTGCTGCACCTCTGCAGGTGCAAAGAGTCAACTGAAATAAAACTTCCCAAACTAAGAAGCCAAACATTCTGTACAGATGTGCTGTAGCACAGCTAGCTGCCCCTCCACTTTATACTCCAAGCTTTTTAGAGCTTGCAGTGGAGTACCTACAGGAAACCATTGAAATTCTTGGACCAAAAGGTTAATTATTGCTCCCTGAATCCCCTAAGGAGTTACAAGTGGATTAGAAGCAGAAACAGCTCTGGAAGCAACATGAAAGCATTAAACAGAGTCAGCAGTGGTGGAAATAAAGTGTGGGAAACAAAACAAAGCAAAACAACAACAACAAAAAACAAACAAACAAACAAACAAAAGTCAGTGCTAGAAATGCCATTTTGGGTAGTCTAGTGGAGAGGGACTGCTGTCAAGCAGGCAGAGACATTCCTCACCCTGCCCTGTACAGCTCTGCAGCCCTTACTCTCAAAGATACAGCAAGTGGATGTTCCCATGCAATTGCCTTGCACTGCAGGCCTGTTCACTGGCAGATTTGCCTTTTGCATCACTCTCCAGCTGGCTGCTGGCAAGGCCAAGGTGTTTCACCAGCTCCAGTCTGCTTTATCTACGTGTATAAGAACGGGTCTTTTGAGGAAAGGCTTTTTTCCCTGGAGCTCAGCGTTTCCAGGCACAGCTCCTAATGCAGCTCTGTGGTGCTGGCACAGCTGAGGCTTCACAAATCCAGTGACACATAAGGGTGAGCAACAGCCAGTGCGCCCAGAGCATCCCATCAGAAGCTCCATTCTGTCAGCCCCAAAGCACGAGGCACTGGCCTGCCCGCTGGCCTCACTGCAGCCTGGAAAACTCCACACGCCTCGTCTCCCACCAGCTCTGCCATGATGCTTTCTCACCACCAGCTTCTAATGGAGACCGTAATTACACCCTGTAAAAGCACATGTCCTCCTAAAGCTAGAACCTATTTATGGAGTCACAGAAACCATCTTTCTTAAGGAAGTCATTCCTATGTGAATCTATCCTGAAGGCTCTTCCCACCTTACAAGTAACTAAAATAAATCTCTTTCAACAAACACTTAACATTCACTTCTGTGTTACAACAAACCATGCTAAGAGCAATTAACATAGTTCTTTTGCAGAGATCAAACAAAGCATTTATTCCAATTTCATTCCATTTTAAAACTGTACCTTGAAAAAGCAAAGACATCACCTAAAGCTTCAGGAATAGGATGAAAATAAAGCATAAAAAGGTAGTTAAGCTTTGCAACAGATGAGGGCACATCCAGACTAGAGGCCAAAAAAGTCTTATGGAAAACTGGCATTTCAGCTACAAGTACTTCAGGAGATAAGGAGATGAGATCTGAAAGCATCTTCCAGCAAACACACAGAAGAGGGACCTGGCCCAGAACTGTTCTACTGACTCATGGTTGCATAACACAGCAAAAGCAAGAAGCAATGTGCTTCCAGTGCACCTGCAATTCTTTTTAATGAAAAATATTAGCTGAGAAACTACTTTAAAGACAATGGAAGCATCTGCCAAGCCAGGCTGCTAAATCATCAAAGATGGGGAAATGGAAAGACTGGGCTTAGAGCCCCATCTCAAAGGAGGGTTCAGAACAATTCACTTATTCTTTCTGTAATACAGAAGGACCCACTGTCAGGACAGTCTGACCTGATAAGTGGTTTCCAGCAAGGAGCAAAGTGTGTACTTATAGAACAATTATCCTGTTCCGTATGAATAAGATTGTTCCTTCACCTAAGTGTATTAATATTAGACTTGGTAAATACAGCCACTGAAAGCATTCTCTTCTATTTTTTCAAGTCAAAGCACACTTTGCAAAAATGCCTTTAAGAAGAAAAACTAATCACAACAATGAAAATCTACATCATAATGAGAATCCAGATAACCAAACAGATCTAGAAGCTCACAAGGAAAGCAGAAATTGTTCTTCCTCTTTAGCTTGGTCTAGCTCAAAACGCAGCTTTAAAGGAGGAACAAATGATGCCAGGAACAAGAAGTAACAGAATGACCTTTTATATTGATTCAAGAAGGACAGCTTGCTCTTACCTTCTTTACAATACTTTGCTGAAATGTCTCATGTGAGGAGAGAACCAAATTGAGCAACATAAAAATACTGCCAGGGTAGATGTTCTCCAAAGAGACACCTTGACCCCAGATGACATATTTGGGAACCTACCACCCACCAGCTTGAACCTCCAGGCTGTAATCCTGACATGAAGGCATCGCTATGGTCTTATGAGCATTCTACCAACTTCTGATCAAGCTCATTAGAGAGTATCTCCCAGAAAAAGAATAAAAGCGATCGTTAATCTTGTCTTCCTTCAAAAACCCACTCAAAATTCACATCTGCTTCTTATAATGAAGCACAGCATAGTACACGAGACCTGCTGAGAAAGGTATATTCAGGTAAGCAGAGAATAGCAGACATCACTGCTATTCTCCATTTCTTTCCTACTTCCATTTTTCTCCATTCTCAGCATTTATTAAGTCTTAAAATCTCACCACAACGGCTAGTAAGATGTCTGGACAAGAATGAGCACAAGTAAATCACAAGACTAACTTTCTGCAAAGCCCTCAAATATGCAGCATTTATAGCCACAGTTTCAATTCCACTAGTTTTACTTCAATGAATACATACGCAAACAAACACATCCAATTTAATGGTACACTTTAAACATTGTCTTTTCAGCGTGGAGACAGATTTCTACATCCCAGGAAATACTCTGTCCTCCCTAGTGCTAAGGAAAACCATCTTCCCCATCTTGAAAATATCTTGTTGGCCCAGAAACAGTTTATTTAAACCAGCCAGTGTCTGACCTGCTGTGATCCATCGCCATTCACGATGTGAGGCATCATGGCCACCTCCCCGTTCAGCAACGGCGGCAGCTCCAGCGGGATTTGGTCGGTCATCATCATTGTGACGTACATTCATGGAGAATTTTCCTCAACAGACTTCCTGCAAGAGAGACATCAGTTAAAGACCCTGCAAAAACCCTGCTGTACTTCAGGAGGTCATTCTGCCATTCAGGAACTTAAGCAGGACCCCTGCTTTTGTAACCGGAGGCTCAAGGCTCTGAACGGAGGTTTTAACTGTTAGATCAAGAGCATGGAAGCTCAAGTTTCCATGCAAGAATTCCAAAAACCAACTAGCCAGATTTCCACGCTTTCCCACAAATATAAACCTCAGCCCTACTGCTGAAATAGGCAGGTTCTGAAATGCTTTGAGAGAGTTTTGCTCTTAAATCAGCATCCTGCTTGCTGCCACAGCTCTTGGAACTACGTCACCCGCACGGTTAAGATGTTACAGCAATTTCACTCAATAGCCACACTTCAAAGCCCAACACCTTTATTTTCTTTCTAGGGCCCTGTAAACAGTGTGAACTGCCACTACAACACAAAGAGCAGACACCTGACTTCCACTTAATCATGACCCAAAAGGATTAAGGCTTCTGGTGGAGCAGGAGGGCCAGCACATCTTCAACTTCTGAACACCCCATTCTGGGAAGGACAACAGATAATGATGACATCATTTAAGGATTTGTGAAAAATCACACATCACTTCCAGCACACCCTCCCCCTTCACAGCTAACCGACGTGATATGTGAGCATCAGTAAAACCATGAGAAGCTGCCTTGTAAAAACAAGTCTTAATTCAGTGTTAAGGGTATCATCATGCTGGTTTATGGGGCAATAACAGCTCTAGTGAATAAAATGGATGATCTCATCACATAGCTTATCTAGACTTCTGCACAACTCCTAAGCAAAGCAGTGTCCAGTGGTGAGTAGTCCCCTTACTACCCCTCATGCCAGAGAATCCTAAAGTCTTCATGAATAGTAACCTATACATACCATATTCAAGTTAAAAAAAAAAAAAAAAGCTGTGACTTAGGTGGCAGCCTAGGTAATCAGCTGGCAGAAGACTGTCAGAGTACACCAGAGTACAGAAAGGGAATTTTTAGCAAAGAGCATGGGACACTTAACTACAGAGCTATAAACCAGGAGTTTAATTCATCTGCTCCAGAGGCGATGAAGGACTGAGCAAGTCTCACACGAGTTGGAGCATCCCATTCCACGGATGCTGGATACTGCACATCTTACATCCCCTCGGCCCCAAATGCTGCTAGACTTCAATTTTTTATTTTTTTTTTTAGTTCAACAACTAAATTAGTTGTTTTTGTTGAAATACACTGTCTTCACTTTTATCAACCTCTTTCAGACCTCACTGCAATCCCATCACCTGCACAGCCTCATGATCAGAAACATCAGCCTGACCAGGAGCTGCTCCTCCAGCTCCTGAGGAGGAGAACTTGTGTGATTTAGAAGTGATGGCAGTGCCCACACAGACTGAATCACATCCACCTATTCACTGTCATCAAACAGGCTCCTTCACATCTAAGCAGAACCAGAAGACTGAAGGTACATTTGTTTTTCAGAAGATGCAAACCTGGCACTGTGACCTCCAGCCATATAGCTCAAGACCAGCATTTTAATTTAATTCAGTACCAAATTTAGCACAACTCTCACAGCTCTTTCCAGTGTTCTCATTTGTGTGAAAACACCACTTCCCTAATCATCACTTCCCCATGATATAAACAGAGGCGATGTATTTTCATCCACCTTTAAATTAAATCCCTCCTTTTATCCAAGACTCAATTACAGGACAGAAGTTCTCCAGAAGCTTCAGATACAGTTGTTGTTAGGATGGTACATCCACATTTCAAGTCCTATTTCCTGCCTGCATCAACTGCTTTGTCCCAGAGCTTAGAAATGTTTTAGTCCTGCTGCTGCCACCATCCCGAGCATCCTGCCCTGCAGGGCACTCACCCTTGAGGTCAGGAATAAGGACCCTCACTACACACCCCTGCAGCTCACAGGATCAAGCTCTCTGATCCAGCATGGCACAAACCCCTCGCTGACTGTCACTCAACCCAACCACAACATGGGCTACAGAAATACATCCGAGACACCAGGAACTTTGCCCAGTGCATTTTTCCCCCTAAGGTTTTGGAGAGTCTTTCTAAAGCTTTTGCTTCTCATTACTGCACAGTCTCAGGTTTTAATTTTGAGAAAGATCCGAGTCCAACAACAATATTCACAGGTGTTGGGATTTGAGGGTGGAGAAGGAGTGGGGCAGCACGACTTCAGTTTTTGGGGGTTCTGTTTATTTAACAAGGAAGAAGAGAGTATGTGAGGTTTTGTGCCATTTCTTAGCTGCTTGGGATTAAGAAAATGGCTGAAAAAGCCCAAAACTGAACACCAGAGAGCACATGAATGAGCAACTTTCAAAAAAAATGGACTGACTTGGTCAATAGCCAGTTGACCAAACATCCAACTACTCTGGCTATACATACAGTTATTTACGCATCTATATGTGAATATATACATTTGCACACACAACAACTATAAAGTTTATTTTTAAAGAACACAGTGTTAATAGAAACTATTTTAAACCCATATAAAACAAAATCCCAATCCCCAAACAAATGACACGTTCATCTAGTCTGAATCTGAAAGCTGAGCTTTAACAGAATTTAAGCATCACACTGATGCTATTTTCTTGAGGAAAAAAACCCCAGACTGTAGCTTGAAGCTACATATTTTCCTAGTAATATTTCCATTCCAGGCACAACAACGAATATGTTGACATTTATTTGCTACGTGTCACTATTTAAAGTGTTACAGCTACATTCCTTTTGCTTTATTAATGGTTTGTCACTTCAGCCGTGTCTACACTTGCCTCATCTGAAAGGGGAAAACAAAAAAAATAAGAAAAAGGGCTTCCTTTTTCAGGTCTGGTACGCCCCCACCAGAGATGATACCAGCAGCAGTACTGGCTACAAGGCACAGCCACTGGCAGGGGTTTTTCCCAGTATTTCACACAGATGCACTCCAGGCAGAGTTTAGACATCTACCATGAGACCAGCAGACTTCAGGGCAAAGCCAAACCCTTTGGAAACAGGCCTCACACGCTTTTTGAGCTTATTTGTCCATCCATCCTACTTAAAACAGATTTATTAGCCATGCTTTCACACCCCTCCTAAAGCCTAGTGTTCCTCCTCCCTCATGGGATGCGAAGCTGATTAATACAAAGAAGGTGAGGTCTGAACACAAGCAGCTTCTTTTTCCTGAAAATTGGGAACACTGATGGAAGAAAACACCAGACACGACTCAAAGAGCCAGGTCACATTCCAGGATATGAGAATTCTTCCTCAGCTAAAATATGAACTGCCAAATACTAACCCACAGCTTTTTTTTCAGGTACTAACTCAAATTTGGGGTTTTGTCTAGAAAGCTGACTATATTTAAATTTTAAAAAGATATTTCCTGTGCGTCTACATTCCCTAGGTTTGGCTGGGACAGGTCACAACAACGCCAACATGGAGTGAGAGGCTGCATCTCCCTGTCTAGCTTCCTCCAGGAATATGGAAATCACAGCCTTCCACTTTGCTGTGGAGCAAGGAAGAAATAACCATCCAAGTTTGATGTCTCTGTCCCCAAACAAAACTTCGAAATCTTTTGATGTCTGCAAGTTACTGTTGCAAACTTGATTTTCAGTTCAGTACTGCAGCCTTCTACTGATCCCTGAGATGACTCCATTTCCTTAAATTAATTCAATATGTGAATTAGTAATACATAAATTAGTTGCACATGGCACTAGAGAGAAAATTAAAACACACAGAAGAATAAAGCGTAACTATCTAAAACCCAATGTCCATGTATGGTCAAATAACATGACCCAACAGGTTACGTCAGTTTTCCTGAAATTCCAAAAGTAGTGTGAACCACATAAAGATACCAAATTCTACTTTTCCTAGAAGGTTTTACCCATGTTATTTATGGGGCTGGAAGCCAAGAACATTCTTCTTCTGTGATTATCTTCCTACCTTCTGTCTTTTACAAAGGCAAAAACCTCTTCCAGCTATGGCAGACAAGAGCAGAGAACCTGGCAGGAGCAGGAGGAGTTGTGAATATCGAGTCCTGTGACTGCTCTTTACAAAGACTTGATTTTTATTTCCCTGCAGCAGACCATTAAAAGCTGCTGAACAAAGTGTTCTGCTTTTTTATCACAATCATCTGGAATTACAGAAGTTGTACTACAACAAGGACAGAGTTTTCAATAGTAAGTAGAGCCACATACGCTGGTTTATTTAATTCACAACTAAAATTCAGTGCTAAACACACATTTCACTCCTGCAGTGCATATTTAGGGGTATTCTGCCAAAATAGAACACACTATTCTATTAAAATAGAGTGAAAGTAAGAAGCAAAAAGAGTAAGAAGCTGTCCCACCTTCAGTCCTAGCCTTGATACAGAAAATATTTGAAACACACACAGTATAAACTTAAAATGGAAGAATTTTCTCTTTCCAGCCATTAAAAAAAAAAAAAAACACCAAACCCCTTACCACTTCACCATGACAAAGTTCACACACAGGTGGCAGGCACAGGGTTACACAGTCTGACAGACTCCTTTCTACCACTGCTTTAATCTACGTGCCATAGGAGCCCCTCTTCTACCACGCTGTGTGGGCTGGGTGACCTCCCCTTGCACAGTGGCTGATGGACTGGCCAGAGAAATAACCCAACTCAACAGGAGCTTCCTTAGTGCTTCACAACCATGGGCAGAGCCAGTCCAGGTGTTATCCAAAGCCAGCCTGTTGATAACTGACCTGCTGACCAGCAGTCACGAGGTGACTGTTTCTCCCCCCCACCAGACGTTTTCCCTGGCAAACCAGGTTCCACAGGGAGGATGTTCAGAAACTGGCTGTTCTCTGACCCGAAAAGGAAAGGATTTGTGGTATCTGAGCTGCATCCTCCAAACCACGCCCTGACAGCGTGGCCAGCCCAAACCCTCCAGCGTCACCTGCACAGCTGATCTGGACACAGGGGGTTTTCCCCATCCACTGCAGTGCAGCAACCCTCAAACACTTGTGTTGTTAAAACCAGGATAGGAGGAAGGAGGAGTTGCTTAAAAGGGCTTTGGCATAGTTAAAGAAATATGTACGGAATCATAGGTTCATGTCACAGGGAGTCCCACCTGACAACACAGAGGTCAAATACATCCTTAGAAACACAGGCCCTGAAAACAGGGAAGATTCAAATATTTCTAGAAGAAAACTACTTTGGAAAAGATATACGGTAAAATACAATGAGAATTTTAAAAAAACCAAAACATTTAGTATTCACATTACCTGCAGCGTATCTTATTCTTCTTCCATAAAGAGAAATAGTCCTGAAATTATTTGTTATTTTTCAGGAGGTTATATGTGCAATTGAAGAACCCTATCAAAGTCTGGCATGTCAAATCATGTTACTGCTGGTTATTATATAGTTGAAGAAATGGGTGGTTTTCCTGAGTAATTCTGAATAATCTTTTGAATAAGAAAGAAAAATAACTAGGGAAAAATTGCTAGTATGTACAATGAGAATACGTATACAGTCTTATTTGTACACACACATTCTCAGACACTAAGAATTTAAAATGGGTCTACAACCCACTAGGAAGGCTCTGCATGGGGAGTGCTCCTTCTGCACCATTCCTGCTGGTGCTGGTGTTTATGTGCAAGAGATGAGAGAACTCCCACACTGCCCCGTTTGCCTCCTGTATTTCGTACAGCACACGCTGAAATTTAGGATTAATTAAACCATACATAACACAATTATATTTTCACTGAAAAGCAGAGTGGTAAATATAGCTGCTTTCAAGAGACTCCTGCCATGGCTTGCCACTCCAATTCAAAGAGGAGTGGTAGTAATTGTTCATGTAGAAAAGCCTCTTGAGACATGAGCAGTACCTGGAGGTATGTGCACAGATGGTTGGTCAAGGCACAAAGAGTCTGGAATTTGTCTTGTCTGATGTGCCTTCATTAGTTTAGTTAAATCACATCCGTCTGAAGCGCCACTGAAACCTGAACACATTCTTTCTCTGTTTAATTACAAACACGGTAGATTGATTTGGAAGCATCCAAACAGACGGGCTTCTTCAAAACAATTTTGAAGAAATACATGCAATTCTAAAAATCTGTTATGACAAAAGAAAACAGATTAGAGCAAACACATACACACAAAGCCACTGGCATTTTATGAAGAGGTAGTGAAATGCCTGCTGCTTGCTCTCTGTGCCATTTCACAGACACAAGGCCACAGTAGCTGGATCCTATCTCCAGCAAGCTGAGAAGCATAAACATCCTCTCAAAACTTAACCACTGTAATCAATCAGTGGGTTTATTCCCCTCTAGTTTATTTTAAATAACAACACATTTCAATGTGCATGGTACATTCCGTCTCTGAAGACGGAGTTATCAGCAGTATTCAATTCTATGCAGGATCAAGGAAAGTTAACATTGTTTTTCCCCCACACTGGTGCTAGATTCCCAAGGCAGCAATCCAGAGGGTAATGATAGAAAGATTTTCAGTAGTTTGCATTTATTTAGACCTAAAATTTGACCTCAAATTTTCCAGGCTTGAAACGCCATTATCTTAAAGAACAAATTTGTACTGTAACCAGCTGCACACCCCTCATAGGAAACGTTTGTCATTCAGGAACAGAAAAACTTCAAAATTGGTTCCTAGCTTAACATTAGGAAGAAATGGAATAACCAAATAACTTCAAACATGTACCAGAAATGAGCGTCAGGAATGGGGATATCAGGTCAAACTGCAACATGTGGGAGTGTCTTATTTCACAAGGCAAGTACAACTATCAGCAGATAATAGCTCTGATGAAATATTGGAATAAAGCAACCTGGCACACAAAGGAGTCTTTCACCAAAGGAAAACATCACCCCACTAGGGTTTTTTCCCCTTGGTTTTCCAGGGGGAAATCTTGTAAAAATCCGTGTAGGAAAAGGGAGCTTGCCCTCCTCCCACCACCACACCCACGGCTGGGGTGTGCAGTGCCTGAAGGCCATCATATTCATGTGCAAACCTAGTGGAACTAGATTTAAGGGAATAAAATACACCAGGGGTGAAACAGACCTGCAAATTTTTTATTAGGCTTATATTAGCTATGGCTGAGCAGAAAGCCACAGGCAGACAAGCTTATCCAGTGGTTCCACAGCATTCTCACCCTGCAAATAGTATTAGAGCAGCAAATTCATCTGCTGCTCAAAAATCAATTCCAAAACATGCAAAACACATCATGGATACAGCCTGCACTGCTGGCCGAAGAGCAAGCTGCAGAGACAACTTGTATACAACTCACTCTCACCACTGGGGTTTTTCTGTGCTTTTTCTTCAATCTGAAAATTAGGTTAGTAATTTTTGCTATTTATATTCCTTTCCTTCTTTGTTCTCACACCTTTCTTTCCTCACCTTCCACCATATTAATCACAATGGGTAAAGGGGCTCACGAGGGATATAGCTGCAAAAATAGAGAAGTTTTCAAGCACACAATTCTCATACTATTTCACAGCAATTCTTCTGAACAGCCATAGGCTCAGTTTAACTCTTCTTGCACAATAGTGGCCAATTGCCTTTTTTTTCAAAACCCCATGATTTTTAGTGTTGTTGTTTCTGGCACAACTTGACTTTAAAATAGCAACTACTTCAAACTTTTCTTTTTTCAAGGGAAATTTTATGTACTTCCAAAAATACAAGCAAGCAATTAACATTTCAAACCAATTTGTTCCTGCTTGTCCACCCTCAAGAGACATTTGAATTAAGAGAGCTCTGGGTGCTCTTCAATTGCCGGCTGTACAACACACCCCCAACTGCACTCGGCATCTCTTTGCTTTTCTAGAAGACCACAAGTCACTTGACACAGGATGGGGACAAAGCAGGAGTAGCCTTATACTACATAATTAAGAAGAAATTCTTCCCTGTGAGGGTGGGGAGGCCCGGGCACAGGGTGCCCAGAGCAGCTGTGGCTGCCCCGTCCCTGGCAGTGTCCAAGGCCAGGCTGGATGGGGCTTGGAGCAACCTGGGACAGTGGGAGGTGTCCCTGCTCATGGCAGGGGGTGGAATGAGAAAATTTAAGGTTCCTTCCAACCCAAACCTGTGATTCTGTGATGACATCCTCCTCTCCAAGAGGAGGTGAGCAAGAAAGCACAGAGCTCTTCCAGTTGTGGTCCCCCATGCCCAGGGCAAGGAGAGGAGGATGACAGTGGCCCAAGAGGCCCCCAGCCACAGCACAAATTGGTCCCCTAAATACAGAGAGCCAGTCTATGTACCTGAGACAACACTGCACACTTTCTAACTAAATGATTACCCTTTTCAGATTCTCTGCACTCTGCATTGCCTCTGACAAAAGCAATTTGCAAGTAAAATTCACTTAAAAGGTCTAGCAAGATGTTCAGTAAGTTTAAACACAATTGGAATAACCTGCTATTTGCTTGAAGCAATTTGTGTGAGGAGGAACAACTCCCTTCAATCCAGACCTGCATCTGCCTACAAACTGGGCCCTAATCCTGCAAATATTTGCACTAAAGTATGTCTTTATGCACTCTTAATACTTTTATTAAGTACTGAACTCCCCCAGATCAGGGCTGCAAGCCCAAGAACGTGCCCAGGGACACGGGCAAAACCTCTATGCAAAGAGAAGTTCTTGCACAAAGGTGAAAGTCAGATAAGGCACAGGTATGCTTCATCTGTTTGCTTTCTTCCTTCATTTAATAGCCAAAGTATTAATCATGGTTACAGGTTGATAAGCATAGCATTTGTCGATAAATACCCTCCCCTTTAACCCTGCTCTCCCAAATAATAATCCCTCTGCAATAATACCACAAAGACCTTGGTTATCTCTTCTGGAGTTCCTGTGCAGTGGGGAATCTACTGGAATCAGTGGGGTGGGGATCATTTTTTTTTCCCCTAATTAAACTACAAAGTAGAAGAAAAAAAAAAAAAGGCTATCTATCATATCAATCTGCAGCTCTTGAAAAGCCTGCATACCAAATCCCATTTCCAACAAGGTCTCAGCACACCTTTGTGCAACACAAACTTTGCTGCTGTCGCCATTCCCCGCTAACCTGACTCCGGGCTGACGCTGCGCTGACAAAGTGGCTCATTGTGTTTTTGTGGGAAAGCGCCCCGGAGAGATCTCCCATTCAGCCCCGGGATCCGAGAACAGGCGTTCACACGGGGCGGCCGCTGCAAGGGAGCACCTCTGGATGGCTGCCGGAGAGATTTCTCATGGAGGAGGAAAGCTGAGCCCGCTATTATCATCGTGCTCTCACAAGGTCCAAGTGCCTAAACCACGTCAGCAACAAGAAAACCAAGCCAAAACCCACCACCCAAATACCATCGCTCCATAACTTTGCAGCATCAGGAGAAAAAGTCACTTTTCTTACACCGTCCCTCACTTTCATAGAGCATAAGGTACAATTTTCAGGAGTTTTTTACTTTTCTGAACTGCTTCATGAAAATGAAGACAGCATACTACCTATGAAGGTTTCTCCTCATTTGAGACAGACAGGAATTTACATTAAACAAAGACCTGAAACTCACCAGCAAAAAAGAAACCACACACACAAAGTGAAGTCATTGTTCCATTTTTGACTGCGTAATTTTGGTATCCAGGACCTTACAGGAAAGAAGACTCTCCCACTCCAGGTATCTGATTTTTATCTCCAATGATAATAAAACACGCAGGAATGAAAAACACCAAATCTTTAAATGCGGAGTACTATGGGGGGTTGTTTTTTTTTAGGGTGGGAGGACAAAGGGTCTCTATCTAGACAGAAAACGCTGTGCTCAATGTGCCACCTACTGCAGCTATAAAGCTCAAGGTATCTATTAATAAATGGTTTAAGAGGGAAAACCTTTAGGGTTTGCTACCTGTCTGAAGTGGGCTGCAGTTTGTAACACAGACTGAAGGAGAAACAAAGTTCTGTTTATGCAGCAAGGACAGTCCAGTGGGGTCACCAGCACTCAGGTAGTCTGCATCCAATTTAATTCTGAATCCTCATCCTTCTCAGCTCATTCCCACTCTCTGCCAAATCATTCAGGCAATGGAAAGCTGAAGATTTTTCTCAATAAATTGTACTGTCATTGATAATAATGAATACAGTGAAGTACATGCTTGTGTCATGAATTGGGAAGCCAACAGCACCTAAAACCACACCAGAAGTGTAGTTAGTGGAAAGGCAGGCTCAAGGCATGGTGCCAGCAGGGCAGATGCTCTTCCCACCCTGGGTGAAGTTCAAAGGCAGCAGCCCCAGTCCTACCAGTCACAGGAGTTACTCATTACGAAGGTACAAGTCTTTGTTAATTAAAATTTCCTAATATTTCACCTACTGACTTTGGTACTACAGCTTTCAGGTACAAGCAGTATTATTAAGCGGCTTCAAAGAAAGCTGTGGAAAGTCAACAGATATATATACAAGGCAATAATAAGAACTGAGTTGAGCTAAATAAGGGAAAGTAAATTCCTGAAAACTGAATTTTTTTTAATGCAAAGTTTGTATTTAATCAAAAAGGGGACAGTCATGCTTCTTTATATTTCCCTATGGATACAAGCACACATAGCTCCAGTGAAGCTAATTAAACCCTTGAAGCTCAAGTGAACTTTCCGCATCCTTTAAATGACAAAATTCCAGTCAAGCACAAAAACTTCAACAGACAAGCAGCAGAAAGCAAACCAACTTTCAAGCTTCATGTCACATGTACCTGAAGTTTCATTTTCCCTTGTTACACTTGGAGAAACTAATTTCCATAACCACTTAGGAACTTTAGAGGTGCAGGAGTCTAGAGCCTATTCCAAAACAGAAAAGGAAGAATCAGAATTGTTCAGGTTGGAAAAGACCATTAAGACCACTGGCTTCAAGTGTTCACCCAGCAGTGCCATTTCTACCACTAAACCATGTCCTTACGTGCCACATCTACACATCTTTTCAGTACCTGCAAGGCTGGTGACTCCACCACTTCCCTGGCCAGCCTGTTGCAAGTTGTTCTCTGGAAAGGTTGGTCTTACTGAGCATCAGTGGGGTTTTGATCATGAACAAAAAGTTTGTGACTTACTAAGAAAGATGCACTTTTATTTCTGCTCTGTGAGATACCAGAGTTTGTCCTTCCCTGTCCCTGGCTCCGTAACAGCATCCCCAGTCCCATGGATACACCACACTATTCCAACTTCCATTCTCCCAGGTTGGCATAAACAACCTGTTTGCCACTTACCAGCATGGGGTAGATTCACTGTACAAGCTCAGGGCAGACTAGCAGCAAAAAAAATCATCATTAACCAAGCAGAGCTTATCTTTGAGTCTTTTTACACAAAAACATTTTGACTGTGATAATCTTTGGCAATAACCATTCAAAGGATTTCAGCTTTCTGGAAAGAAACTTCAAAAAAAAAAACCTTGCCTGTCCTCTGATAAATTTTTCATTTATAATTCTAGCTAGGAATCAAAAACTAAAGTATTTCAAAAAGGCAGAGAAATAATTAGCTTTGTATCCTAAAATATGTAAACCTGAATTTCAAGAAATGGGCTGGGTTACCATATGGGAGCGGGGAAAATTACCTTAACAGCAAGCAGTTTTGGAGGGTTGCAGAAAAGGTACAACATATACAGTTCATCCACAGAATTTCAATAAACAGGCGAGAACAAAATATACAAGCCCTTCAAATATAAGAAAACCCATCTCATAACAACTGGAAGAAAGCCAGGTGATAAAAAGATTGAAACTACAAGAAAGGCTAATTCTCTGGAGTTTTTTTTCTATAGCACCTTTCATAAATACAAAGCATTTTACATTTACATGCCCTGACAGCCTTCAGCTTTTCCTGGACATGTATGTCACTTTGCCTACTGCAAGAGAAATTCATAGAAATCCTGATGGAGCAAAGAATGTTACACTAAGTCTAGGTCAAATATACCAATATAGTATATATGTATATAAATAAATTTGAAAAATTCAGTGTGGCTTGACAGCAGCTTCCCTTTGACAGTGAAGGCAGAAACATCAGAGTATCAGCAAAGCAGGGGTTTGCCTGCAGGGTTCTGGCCGCATTAGCACAGGACTGGAGCAAGAAAAAAGCTTTCCCAGTCAAATTTAGTTGTGCTCAATTTTACCTGAATGATATAACTGGCGCATGACCCGACAAGATTTTACTCTCAGGGGAGCTCTATCGAGGCACGCTCTGTGTGAATAAGCTGGAACACCCAGGCACTATCACCGAAAGTAAGGCACAATCTCCATTCTTTAATATTTACATTCTGACCCAGCAGTTCAGTCACACTTTGGCAGCAGAGCCCACACAGATACCCACCTTAACAGTACAGTACACAGTTAATCAGTGACAAACACCTACCCATTACCACCAGCTGTTCTCCCAGCTAAAGGCTTCACAGGTCCCAGAGATTCAAGCAGACTGCAGCTGTTCCCCACTTTGTAAGGGGAGGACACCTTGTGATCATTTGACATGTTAATATCCCGTTTAAAAAAATAAGTAAAACCGATATTATTCTCTACCTACACTATGGCATATTCCTCTTGGGGCAGGAGAGGAAGATGACATGTCAATGCAACAATTTTAACAAAGACTCCCAATAGTAACAGACCTGCGCAGAAAAAAAAAAAGTACTCCCACTCTCTCTCATGTGAACATATTCCTCCTCCCATTTCTCTCTCTAGTCCCTAATGATCGCTCCAGGTAGGTACAGAGAAACAGCCTGGGTGTTCAGGGGAGGCTTAACCTGCTGATGAGAACATGAGCAGAAATGTGTGCTGCTGCAGAAGATCCCCAACACCAAACAGCTGTCCAGCAGCTCATCCTCCTCCTGGTGCTCACTAAGGAAATTCCCTCACCCTTAATGAATTTGGACTATTTTTTTTGCATCAGCCCAGATGAAGCTTCAACCGTAAGTTTTCTCTAATACTGCTGTGTTCCCAGGTACTGCTGCAGAAGCCCTGCTATGAATAATCTGAATCACAGACTGCCCCTCACCATCCCACAGGTGCCAGAGATCACAGCACATCTAAGTCAGGTCTACAGAAAGTCATCATCAGTGTCCACTACAGTTTTAAATACTCAGAAGTTAGTACTATGAAATTCAGCACAACTACAAACTGCTTTACCCTTAGCATCTTCTCTGTTCAAGGAAGTGCAGAACAAGACTTATCATTATTTCCATCAGAAGCTCAAGCTGCTACAACTTTTGTCTTTAAATCTGAAGCTGAAGAGATGCTCTGATTTTCCCCTTTCTCATGCATATACATTAGTGGTACAGAAATCTCAAAAGAGTACTTGGTCTGAACTAAGAGATGAGATATTCATTTTCACCTACATTGAGCTGATTGTAACACGTTTATTATTAAGAACATGTCAAGGTACATTAATTTTTAAGGCTTTTTTGAACACTTCTTGAGTTCATCAAATTAAGGAAAGTCACTCTGTCACTAGTAATTTGCTTCTTACGACAAACAGTTGAGCCTCCTACCTGTAGAGACAGTACTTAGGCTAATAATAAACAAAGAAAAAGCAGTTGTACAATCCCTGACTGCATTCTTCTTACAGCATCAATACTGAAGCATCACTGGGTTTTCAAAGGATTAAGAATTCCTGAAGATTAACAGAAAGCTGATAAGAAACATGCAGAAATGCAGAGGTATCTAACATCACAGATACTTAGCTGGTGAGCCAATAAGGTTTTTAGGCCAGCTAACAGACTGGAAATTCACTCTCGGAAGTCACCATTCCCTCTAGGAAAAGGCACCATAGGAAAAAAAAAAATGTAGTGCAGTAAAACATTATACACCAGCTGTCAGACATGCAACTGATACTGTAACAGGGATCTACATTTGTCATCAAGTTACTCAGTCGCTGGCAAACTGGTAATGTAGAACTACAGCAAGTGAGCTTCCCATCCCAAATATAAACAGCTATGCCAGACAACAGGATAAAGTCTTTATTTTAGACATTTATGTTCAATTCAGTATAACACACAGTGTTACAGTCAAACAGAGTAGAGGTCACAAAGATTTTTTAAAACCATGAATTCAAGAAACCTAATCAGTGGCAAGAAGGTATGAACATGCAGAACAGGTGCATAAAACTCACTGCTGGTTCCAAGCTGCAGCATCTCGAGGCATGCCAGTGGCCCCCAAACCACAGCGAGGTGGGTTCTGTTCAGTACAGCAGTGTCAGGCCACTCTCCATCAATACAATAAATCTGGTAACTTCTTTTGCAGCTTCCCTTGGCAATTTTATCTCCTGTGGGCTTCATTCAGGGTCCTACTCTACCCACATGTAATCACAGAGGTTTGCCATCGCCACACAAGTCACGAGGCATGTACATAATATACACGTTCATCTACATAATGGGTATAAATACCTTCATTTATCTTAAGACCCTTGGAATGTTTAAGCCGTGTTCAGAAATAAGCACGTTCAAAGAACTGCTAAAGTGGTCGAGAGAAAAATCTCAAATTCTCCCTCTCTTTTTCCTGGATTTAACCTGCTTCCAAATCCTGTGAGGGCTGACTGTGTGTCCTTGAGCCCTGACTCCCAGCACGCCTGCATGCCAGAGCCTTACACGCGCCTGCTCGAGAGAGCAGCGTTCTGGGGAGCGCAGCTCCTGCCACTGGCACATACCAAAGATTCCACATCACTTTTGCATCACGACTAAAGTGTTCCCATCAACTTCGATTTCTGTTATAACACGTTACTCCAGCCTCAAAAAGGGCAATCGCAGCATGATAAGTTCAGTCTTCTTTCACTAAGTCTTCTCTCGGGTGCTGGGGATGCAGGGGAAATGGGTTAAATGTGACACACACCATAATCCTCGTGTTTCCAAAAACAAATTCCAGCTATAAACCTTAAGAATGCCACAGACCTACCGAATTCTTTTCTCTTTTTATAAGCACAGGGAAGATAGGAACAAGGTACTTCACTAATGCCTCAGCTCTTCATTAAACTGCCTTCCCCCCACAAACTTTACTGAATTGCCAAATACAGGTTGCTAAGTTTGAGAAACCTACAGGAAAATTAATCCTTTATGAAAATACTTGTTGCTAGAAACACACACACAAACAGGAAAATAGATGGTAAACAGTAAATTCTCATTGTATTTAATAGCCGAAGGCCTTTGTTCACAACAGCTACCCCAGAACACGCAACCACATTCATGGGATCGAGTGAATTCTATCTGAAGTTTACAGAAGGAAGCATATACAAACAGCCTCACAAAGGTATTTTCCTAGCAGGAAGCTACAAGCACTTCTCTGCTGCTCCGGCAGCCCCGCCGTCAATGGGGGAGCGGCAGCAGCACTGCTAAGCACACTTTACTTTCACTGTGGGATTAACCAGATCACAAATCACCAATTAAATCCCGCTTTACGATTTAGGCTTTAATTCATTAACGAATGCAAAGGCAAAACATGCAACAGAGCCTGGTGGAAGTCAGTCAGGAGAGCTTTGCTCTGGCTATCCCCGTCCCGAGGCTCAGCCCTCTTTGGAATTAAATGCCATTTTAATCACAGTGTTTAAAAGTCTCATTTTTATAAGCAACTAGTGGTTAATTGCTGTACACTGATGACAGCAATAAATAAAAATCACTGAATATTCGACGTGCAACTGGGCACGCTGGTGGTTTACCTCTACATAAGGTGTGTGTATTTTTCTGTTCTCCAAAGCTTATCTCTTCACTTAAGATAGGAAAATTAGGAACTTATCTTCTGCAATGTACACGTTTCCCTCCCTCGCTTCCATTTTGTGGATTTTCTGCCACTAATATTGTTGAAAAATAAGCTCTGGAGGACAGGAAATATCATGAGCAAAGGATATCCAGCTTTATGACACTTAAAATGTTGCACATTCCTCCCGATCTGTCACCGTGCAGGCCAGCTGCCAGCATGCAAGAGGGTGTGCAACACCTTCGGGTGGCCAGGAAGGGCCTCCCCCTGCATATCCCCCCAGGACTGCACCCTCACAGCTTTAGATCAACCAGCTCCTTCAGATTTCTTCAAGATTTCCTTTTTCTGTGTACTCAAGCCCAGCCATCTCCATGGTCCAAAGAGACGTGACGCAACGCAGCTTCCAAGCACCGCTGGCTATCAGGAGCACATCCTCCCCAGCGTCTCCTGATAAGGTGCTTTAAAGTATGCCCACAACCCTCATCTTAATGGCCTAATCTGATGTAGGTGGCTTGCCCTTTCAGAGATCCCTTCGTTTAATTTCCTCAACGACTGTACTCCACAAAAGCAAACATCCTGTCCCACTTCCAGAGCCAGATCCCAGTCGTGGCAGGAGCTGCCAGCAGCACAGGCAGGAGGGGAGCGGGGACGAGCGGCACGGATCCAGCTCATGCTGGGGAGCTCCACCAGCTGTCCTGTTACGGAGCCAAGTCACCCACTGGAATGGGCCAGAAGTTATGGTAATGGACAGGTTGCTGTCAAAGAGTTTGACAGGTTTTCAAGCAGCCCCTGTGCCCATCCCACCCCTAAACTGGGCTGCCCATGAGACCAGCTAGGAGCCAAACAAACACATGGTTAATTAGACTTCTGTGGGTAACGGCAACTATACAGAAAGCTCAAACTTCTGATGAAGTCGCCTAAATCTTACAATGTAGATACAGGGGATAGTCACACCATCACCTACTGTACAACTCTCCCCAGCTTGACCAGCTTCAAGCCCCATGAAACAATATCAAAAGTTGACAATTCACGTCTAAGTTTTTCGCAGTAGTCAGTAGCTTACCCTTCTTAACCAAAGGCAGACAAATCTTGACAATCACTCCTATTAAAATCAGAGTTCAATCCCTTTAAGGCACTCTGACACTTCAGTAGCTTGCTGTCTCTTCCTATGAGGAGAACAGGCAACATCCAAAGCTAAATGCAAAGCTGAGGTAGAGCCAAGGCTGCCGACTCTGGAATGAGGGCGTCTGCTCCACATGAAAAAAAAAAAAAAAAGGCATTTCAAGAAAGAAAAGCACTAACGTTGACAGCACAAAACTGCAGCCATGGCATTTGGACCTTTTTAAAATACATTTCTCTAAAGGTTTTGAAGTGCCACTTTTTCTTTTAATAGGCACCCAAATCTAGCCTCAGTAATAAAAAAATGCTTACACTTTACGTCTTCACTAGTCTCTATTTAAGTATCTTTTCTTTACAAGAACACTGTGGTTTTACTGGAGACAACAAGGGGCTAATGCTTCTGTAGAAGACCTCAAAACCAGCTGCCATTTTTAGTATGCCAAAAATGATGGCACTTCTTGGCGAGTTCTAACACAGCCTTCACCAAAGGATGCTCTCATTTCAATTAACGACACTTGCAACATCTGACAAGTTCATGGGTACAGGAGACCCATTCCAAGGTAAGGTCCCTGTGCGCGGCCCTTGTGTCAGCACATGAACATGGAGGCACTGACTCTCCCAGCTCTTAGTGCTGTGTTCAACCCCACACCCAGTGACCACCACAACACCCAGCAACAACACACGGGTGTAAGTATATTCAAGGGGATTTGATTAACTGAGACCAAATATAAACATTCAGTTAAAGTTTTAAACAGCTACATGGGGTAGAAGAGAGAAGTCATGACTTTCACAATAGACACCACCTGCTCCTGCTCTTGAGGGAGAGCAGACCTAAAGATATGTACTCCATTATGGCCACAGACCCAGTTTTCACAAGAGCAAGTATTCCCTTTCAAAAGCAGTTCCAGAGAGAGAAATATGTATCTTGTCTGAACCCACATCCTTGGACACACTCAGGCTTCAGTCAGCACTGCAGCAACAAAAGTGTAATTGTAGTGTTTCTCATTTCTGTTGGCTTCCCCTTGTTAGCTGGCACAGGTTAGAGTCTACTCGGTGCCTCACATCAATAACTGATGTTCAAAGTAAAATGCAAAAAAAGTACATCTTGATCTGCTCACAAGCACAGAGCAAGCACTTTATAATAAAGTCATGTTTATTCTGGAACACTCAGTGCCTGGGGGAAACTTGCTTCTAGAAATATTGTGCTCAAATATTTTACAGTCCCAGCAATGCCCACAATCAAAATTTACTCCAGCCAGCAGACAGCATCAGAACTGGCCATTCACCTCACGACAGCTCCCAGGTGAAACTTGCTGGTTTCTCCAGGCATAATTCAGTGTTGGATACACGCTACCTTTGGGTGTCCGCTTTGCCAACACCTTTCTATCCCACCACCAACACACCAAACTCACCAAACTTCAACAAACTGGTGGGTCTGAACACTCAAAAGCTGAAATCAAGACATTTTCAAGGGCGAGTACCTATGGTAGACACTGCCAACAAGCTCTGACTAGACTGCAGGAGCAAGGAAGAGAATTTGGAGAGCAGTGTCTGCTCTGACACATCTGCCCACGGGGCACGAAGAGAACACAGCCAGCAATGTAAGCAGAGAAATCTTTGTCCTTAGGTGACACTGAGGCAATCTACACATGCCAAAATTGTTGTGCAATTAGTATGTTCTTAATTCTGTACCCTCAGAGAAGTGTACTTAATCAACTGAAAACAACGTAATGCAAAATAAAGCAACCCAAGTAACTAATTAGTTAAAAGACGTCGAATGGAAGCAAAATGAAGTGTCTAATTATATACCATCAGTTCAAGTGTACAACACACTACAGACCTATAAAAAAACCATACCACTTGCTAATTTAATCCAAACAATCCAACTAAACACCACTGCTGAATAAAACTGAGGAGAAAAAGTTAAGAAACTAGCAAAAAGGTTAAAGTCTTCCTAGTGAGTTTCACTGAGATATTTTCAGTCCATTAAAGTTAAATGAAAAACTTGAACCAAATTCACAAGATTCAAAGCCTCCTTCAAGACCACTTTATGCAACACAATCCATTTAAAGAGATTATATCCAAAAAAAGGAGGTTTTTTGAGGTTTTCTCCAATATCTATAAAAATTGAATACTCTGATGTATACTCAGCATTTATTCTCACAGCAGCATCTCAATCTGCAAAGTCATTCAGCCTCTCGAGAAACTGGACAGGTAATAATTCATCAGGGGATAATGACTTTCAGAGACATTCATCCCCATTATTGCATTTCTTTGCCATTCAAACACTCTCCGACACTGATAGTATCAGTCATGAATGTACAATCTAAACACAAGCCATCGAAGCTGATCAGATCACTGACAATTTTAACAGCTTCAAAACTTAAAGCGTTTTAGGAATAAGTATCTTGAAAACAGTGAAGCTCTGCTGATATGCATCAGAGTAAAGGCCACCTACATGCTTGTCAAATTCTCATTTTTGTTCTAACCTGAACAACCACTACAGAAAACAAGCATCTGTAGGAAGGTGAGGGAAACAAAAAAGGCAGTGGAGCATTTCAGAGAATATCAAGTCCCCTCAGACATTTTTCCAAATTCAGTTTCATAGACACTAAATGCCAAAGATAATGAACATTTCTGAAGTTGATTTCTGATAAGCCGGCTTTAGTTGTTTTCTTTTTTAATTATACATCACCATCACTACTTCACTAACACCTACCATCCCAAATCCTTCCAGGTGTCCTGGAAATAGCATTGGCACATTCTGCAGAGAGATGTTGTAGCATTTGAAAATACAATGGAAATATGTCTTTCCTCGTAAAATCAGAGCAACTGTTGTAAAAAATAAGGCATTTTCAGTACAGTATACCAGAGTGCAGTAAAATTCAGTCCTTGAGTAGGAATGCATGAATTTAATTGAGTCAGATGGGCTCAGGGCTCTTTTTCATTAGGAGTAAAATAGATTAAATGTCAGAGTACTTGCCAAGGTATTATCAATAGTTTCATGAAAATAATAAAGGTAAGAAGACTGGGCTTTTTTGAGTTGTCTTAAGCACAATAATTGCCAATTCAAAGAGATTTTAAGGAAAACTTTAGAAAACCATTTTTGGAAATACTCAAGAAGCCTTAAGCTGCACTCAACAGTCAAGTTCCCATCAAGCCACATTAACAGTCCTCTAAAAAACAGAATTAACCAAAAAGATGCTTGGAATTCCTTCTGCATTACACAGACCTTCCCATCTGCAGTCTGGCATCCCAGCTCTCTCTCATGCCTACACTGAAATCCTCCAGCCAGCCTTGGGCAGACGAAGCCCACGAGTCTCCCAGGCTGTGAGCGAGGAGCGACAGAGAGGGCAAAGCAGCCGCGGGGCCGCTGAGCCTGTGTACCCCAGCTGAACTCAGCCAAGCCCCCTGCTCTAAGGGCAGCCCTCTACACACACACATACAGGGAAACATGACCCCAGGGCTACACTCTCGGGTGGAAAAACCAAACAGATCTCATTAATTATTGCTCCCTATCTCAGCATGCCTTT
>VYZQ01014387.1:27788-52402 GCA_013400655.1 Mystacornis crossleyi | reverse complement strand
CTGCCCCAGCCAAAGCCAGCACACCATCGAGGAAGAGAAATTCAGAGCTATCAGAAGGCATCCAGAGGCTTGGGAAATCCCCAAACTCTGTGAAGCAACCACAGGTAGTCCAGAAGGACATCTTTCTGCCTGTGCTGTCAGGTTTCAGAAGGTGGTATAACAATATTGTAGGCCAGAAGACATTTAAAAATATCACTGGGTGCCTTGTTAGAGACTGGAAAAGTTCCGCGGCAGAATAACAAACCAGCCCAAATCTACTCAGATTTGCAAATGATTGTTTAGGAGTCTGCAAGGAATGGGTCTAAGTAAGCTGGATTTTGAAAGCAGTTTTTTTATTGCATCCCACTTTTGTTCTTGTTGCCCAGAGCATCAATCTTCCCTCAGATTTGGCAACAAATTTTCTGAAAGGGATTGGCTTAGGTTTCTTATCCACAAGATAGTTCCTTTCCTTATCACCTCCACAGGCAGGGAATTTCAGAGGAAAGGGAAAGCTTTTTAAGTTGACACTGCAGGTAGAGGCAGAGAATAGAATCATATTTTACATTCCTGACTTGCATACTGCCATGCTTGTTTTAATGCCTATAGGAGAGGAGTGAACAGAGTTGTCAGGTGTTTGGGATATGAAAATGAAATAGGTAGGCACATATTTTTCCCCAATTGTCAAAGAAGAATGGAAACACTGAAGAAATTAATAGTAATGCATTACTGACATGATTGGTTTTGTTCAAATGTTTTTTGTAGATAATTCATTGACACTAAACTAAAAAAGTGAGAAAAATAAAGGGTTTTTTTTCAGAGAAACCTTAAAAAAAAACCCAACCAAAAACCCCCAAAAACAGATGCCACAAAGCAACAACAAAAACCCCAAAGCCTTCTGCCACTTCGTCTAAGAGGTCAAAGATAACACTTCGGTGTCCGGTTTTCTGTTCCCCTTTTGTCACTGCTCTGAGGGAAGAATTAGTTTTCTACTTTATGGTTATGACCTTTTGGGAAATCAATTCAGCCACTGAAAGCAGCAATCTATTAAAATATGTTTGTTTTCCACACATTGCAGAACTCTTAAATTCCAGTAAGATAGTTTCCCATAAAGCATTTTTTCCATCCTTGAATGTATTTGGATTATAAATGAGGAATATTTTTCTGCTGTGTAGTCTCATGGAGGTGCTAGTTGAGCATATTTTGTCCACCCCTTTCTCTTTTTCTTTTTAAGAAGGTAGTTTTACAGAGCTACACTTTCAGTGTTCATTGGTAGCCAGAGATAAACAAAACCAAGTATTTGTAAAAATCTTTACTTTCCTCCAGTTAGCCAGTGAGGTGGTTTTTCATGGAGAACTTGGTTTTGAATGTAATTTCTTTTTGTCTCTTGCAACTGTAAAAACAGTGAAAGATATCTTTACTATGACAAGACAACAAAGATGGCCTATTCTTTATAAAAGGGAAAAAAACCAACTGCCACATCCCAAGCATTGAATTTTTTTCTACTTTTGTGGCTTTTCTGAATTTCATTTTAAATATGCACTTGTCCTAAGAAAGTCTTTTCTCAGAAACTATGGGTAAAACCTAGTCTTGCATAGTCTGGAAGCAAATCTAGTCAAACTTTTGTTTGGCTTTAGGTTTATTACACCTGAGCCTATGGCCCAGTTCTGCAAGCATCTGGGTGTGTAACTTCCATCCTATTTATGATTCCTCAAGGTAGGAAAGATTAACATATGGAAACACAGTTGAAATATCATGCAAATAATTGTTTAACAATTGTAACAACTCATCAAATGATCACAAGGAACGAATGTAGGAAATGGGTGTTGTGGTTACTCAGAAAAGCTTTACGAATTTAGCTATTCCCTCCTCCTGGGTTGCTGACCTCATCCCAAGTGAGGAAGTAATACACTCCAGTTGGTAATTCAGCATGGGAGCTTGCACAAGGACCCTGGACTCTGAACAACAGTGGCTGAGGTGCCTGCCCAAATATTCTTCTTCTGACTTCTGTGAAGCAGGAAGACCAAGAGGAGTGACAATGCCTGAGCCTGTCACAAATCTCTGCTGAGGGAATGTGAGCCAAAGCATCAAGACAGGCAGTAGAAACATCTCCATAATCCAAAGTACTGACGGTTCTATTTCTGCATTTTACTAAGCAATTGGGATTGACTGGTTTCTATTGTGACCATGTTCTTAGATCCCTGTGACAGAGGGACCTAAGAACATGGTTTCTACTGTCTGTCTTAATTTCTCAAAAAAAAGTCTATTCAATTAAATGTCAGGAAAATGACAGTGATCATTAACAAAAGCCACTCATTTGCAGGGTCGGGGGATGCTGAAACCATGACAAGTAAGCTTTCTGGGCCAGGGGTAATTTTATTTCTGTTTCTATAGACAATGCTTTGCACAGAACAGTTTCTGAGCACTACAGTAATTAACTAAATTCTGGTCTTTATTTGAAGGTCTGACACAAACACAATTGAAACTGAAAGTATTCTCTCTGCAGATCCTACTGGACTTAGGCAAAATTGTTTGAAATGTAACTATATAAAAATTTCGAATGTATATATATATTTTTATATATGATTTAAAATTTTATATGGGTTATGTGTGAATAAAAAAATTAAACGATAACCATTTTGAAATAGCTTTTGTAATGAATATTATGTCTTCAGCCAGGGGAACAAATGCAAATGCATCTCATCTCCAGCTGCAGATGAGTTGAAATGTGGAGTTCCTAACCCTACGTTCACACTTTGAACACTTTTTTTTTTCTTTCTGCTGACAGCCTTTTAGCAGCATCCCCTCAGGAGGCTTATATTATGAAGTGTAATCTATCTTCTGTTTGATGAATTCTAGGATATTTAAAGAAAAAGTGCTGAAAGAAGCAGACTTGCTGCTGAACCCCTTGTCCTGAATCAATTTCCCAGTCCTATGTGCCTGTTAACTGCTGAAGCCCTGCTCACCCTTATGTTAGGATTAAGTATCCTATATGCCAGAACGTAGATATTTTCTTTATCTAGTACCTTCTCACTCTGACTCCCCCTTTTCTGCCTACACCCTATAGCCCTGAGTGACCCTTCTGTCCCCACTTTGTCACAGAATGAACGCATCCAAATCAGCCCCAGCTGGAGCAGTTCCCCACTGGAATGTCCACCTGATTCCCTTCTTTCCCAGCTCCACAGCATACCTGCTACATAAAAGCACTTGGTTTTTTGGACACTGATCACTTTTCTGTTCTTATATTCTTTCTGCTGACTTGGAAGGGTCAGCTGGGAGAGCTGTTGTTAAAGAAAATACAGTTTAGCAAGGGGTGACTCAGTAATCTGTATTGTCTGGTATCTTCTGACTTGCATCAGAAATGGAAGAAAAATAGCAGAGTCTGACCCCTGGAGACACTGAGTTTGGGTTTTAGTGTTTGGGTTTGTTTTTTTTAATAAAAGCAAGAACATTTGTTGGTGACTGGAATGTCTCGGGATATTACACTGAGACCATATATTTTAGTTGAGCTTTAGTGGGCTTTCTAACTGGAAAAACTGCACAAAAAAGAATTTTTCAGTACAAAAAAAGAGCAATGTTTTTTATGTCTGCAAAAGGCATTGCTTTTAGTATGTGATTTCATCTTCTGAAGTGCATTGTGAATGTAACTGAAAATATACTGCAAAGGACTGTGTAGAAAGATATAGCCTCAAATAAACTATATGAGAGCTTTCTTAAGGAGTGAAAAAATTATGAAAATAAAATACCCTCAGGCCTCTATTTTGAAAACAATGCAAATGTTGGACTGCATTTCATTTTTGTATGCTAGCCATGCCTTTCACTAGAAAGAAAAATTGATCCCAACATTTTCCGCAGTTAAAAACATTTTAAACATGTAATAAGTACCCTTCTCACTTCAACCCATCACCACCAGTTTTTATTCTTATGTGCTGTAGAAGGGAATTAATCTCCTTACAGTTTTTTTTCTTTTTCCTTCCTACATTCGTACAATATTTCCTGTGAGACTGTGAGCCCTCCTATCTGTGTGTGCCATAAAGCAAATATTTGAATTGTATGTCATTTTAAAACAGGCCTTTCAAAGAAAAGTGCTTTAATTAACATTTACTTTTATTTGCAAAGGAACGTTGAAGATCCTTTATATCTGAATATAGGTCGCGGCTCCCAAAGAATACCAACGATGTACTGTAAACTCTGCTATTGATATATTAGTGTCACACTCCCGGCCTTATTAATTCTGCGTGGTTGTGAAGCACTAATTATTTCTATTAATTGCGATTACGGTAATGTGTGGTGACTGCAGCAGAGGTGTGAGTGTGTGGCAGGAGGTGAGGGCCACATGGAACAGCCGGTTCTCGTGGATGACAAGCGGGAGCCGGGCTTTGCTGCCCTGGCTGCCGAGGGGGAGCAAAGCACAGGCTCTGTGCCTGGCACAGGGTCACTCTGAAGTGACCCGGAGTATCCAGCCAGTGCGCCAGTAGGGAAAAAATACAAGTGTCTCCACGGCTTTTGTAGTGATGATGATAATTGGCAGATCATTAGGAGCAGTATGAAGGGATGGGGCAGGGCTGAACAAAAATCGGACGTGTCCCCGTGGTCCCTCGGCCAGGCTGTGCTGGGAGCAGGCTCTGCTGGGGCATCACTCACACACCCGCGGGGTATGGGACACGGGGGGCCCATGGAGCGAGCCCTCCTCCTCCCCTGTTGCCTGCAAGGAGCATAGATACTGTGGGGATTTCTTCCCATGTTCGCATTGAAAACCTGAAGCTGTGGGGATTTATTTCCTCAGGTGTTGGAGATAGAAAGGGTAAAAGTAATGAAAATCTGCTAAAGACTGAAAATAATAAATTCCTCATATTCTCCCCATCTTCTCCAACCCCCTGGAGCATATGAATTCATTGGCCAGATAAGCAGGATACTTTAAGCACTTGGCCACGCAATCTTGGTTTGTATCCAGGAGACTTTACAGGTGTAAAATTAACCACAGGAGAGCTCTTCTATTTCTCACTGACTGCAGTGCAAACATATGGAGGACTACAAGTGAAAAATAATTAAAACAGTATTTGAGTACATGGCTTTTCTCTCATCTTATATGTACAACACATGTAAATCCATCCTTTATTTTTTTGTTTCAGTATCTTGATGCAGAAAAGTGTTTAAAACATAGTTTTCTCTGTGAAATAGCACCTTTTGCAGATAATTTGCCTATGCTGAGAGCACAGCAGTGTCCAGAAATGCACACAAAACCAAAGGTTTTATTGCTTGGCATGAACAACAGAATACCTTGGAATGATCCTGTGAAAATCCTGTGGCAGACTTTTTTAACTTGGCTGCCAGTGCCTTTCAATAGCATACCTCTTAAAAACATAAATCTGGATTTAACTGATACTAAAAGGTCATGGTCCATCAGCTACGCTAAAATGTTTTTAAACCTGTCCCAATACACACCCATCCAATAAACCAGGGAGGCTCCTTCTGAAATTTTCTTCTATCCAGTACAGAAAATGTATTTTGAAGTTCACCTGGACACACACTTACTCAGCAGACCAGAGTGGTTCCAAATTAAGTGGGTTTTTTAATGAAAAAAACCCTCAAACCTTCCTAATTATATTTTTTTCCTTAAGAGACAGGAACAGATGCAAAGGTGCCGTTCTGATTTCTCCGGTAAGTAGCCTGCATTTTATTTACTTATTAAGACCATTTAACACTCCTGAAAGATGCCAGTTTGGGAGCTGTAGAGCATACAATTCTTCATTTTTTTCCTTTTTAAAATTTTATTGAAGTGGCCAGAGCTACTGTGGCATAGGCAGCTGTGTCATTAGCTTTCCTGCTGTGCCTTGCAAACTCAAAAAAGAGAGGGATTCAATCAAATTTCTCCCTCAAGTGGGAAGTGTTGCAGAGTCACTAAAACTGGACTGGGACCAAGGGGAGAAAAAGCAAGGAATACAAATATCAGGGACAGCAAAATGCAGGGTGGGAAAGTGTGGGTGGACAGAGATGAAGCATTGCCAAGGAAGGCAAGGATGTGCCTCCAAAGAGCGAGTAGACCCCACAGCAGCTTCATGCAACAATGACATGGCAGATCTACTCCCACCTCAGATGCTGGTCTGTTGTCTCAATTTTCCCCCACCTGAATAAAAGCAAATTATGCTTCCCTTCTGACAGCTGTGCACTTTACTGAGGATCTAGAATATCATGTTGGTCTTAAAAGAGATTAATATGCATATATATCATTGTATTTGTGTGCATAGTGACTGAGGATTTCTGCCCCAGTGTTTGCCATCATAAATTACGGTGCAACTGCTCCAAACTATTAGTAATCCACTACTGGCGATTGCTTTGGGGGCGGGGGGCGTATCACAGCAATTACATCTGCAAATACGGTATGGGTTATGTTCTAGTAGCTCTTATTTTTTTCTAAAGCCGCAAACAAAAAGAAACTCATAATACAAACCACTGCCTGGTTACAAATATGAAATCCATTAGATCAATTAGTGGCAGAAGAAGGAGCATTTGGATCCATATTTGGGGTCATTATCGAATCTGTTTCTGACATTTATTGCAATCAGCTTAATCTAATGCCCCTCACCCAGTCTGTGTGTGTGACTGCAGGTGTGTATGTGCACAGGCAGAGAAAACATATATCCATTATTTGCATGTAGAAACACAGCTGCTTAACATTATTTCAATAGCATGCAGGCATGTGTAAAATTTCATGTAGAGAAGTTCTTTTTAAACACTGGTTTGGAGGTTGACCTCTCAGAACTATTCCCATAGCCAGACTTCCTACCATGAGGATCAGCAGGAGCGGGTTTACAGCTCAGCTGTAGCTGAATGCAGGTTTGCAGTATCTTACAGCTCTCCTTTAGCCTGGGTTTAATTTGCACTGCCAGTCCTGGTGGAATGGGGCTTAGCTAAGTGAGCTGAAGCCCAAGAAGGCATCTGGCTGGTAGAGCTGCAGGGGCCTGAGCCAGTGTACATTACAGCTGTATCCCCAGGGTGTGTTACAGCCAGCACAGACCTGGGGCCAAACTCTCCATGGTCAGCTACGTCAAGTCTGGCTCTCTGACCTTTGCTCAGGGAATGAAACCCCCATTCTTCTCAGGCCCCTTGGTTTGGATGGGGACAAGGCTTCCCAGGTTTCTCTTGCAGGCCCCTGTGCCCCTTTCCTCTGCTTAGCGTGACTTCTGGAGGGAATCACTGTGAATTGCTTCATTTTCCTCCTCCATTGTCTGCAGTGGGGGAAGATGGCAAAATATCTTAGAGACAGTATAGCTGGAGATGATCTCAGAGTGCAAGTGGAAAAAAGGCAGCAGCAGCAGGCAGTTGGAAGAGGAGAATTAGGCAGCCCTGTCGCACACCCAGAGCAGGGGCAGAGCATGAGCCTGGCAAAAAAAGTCAGTCTTGCACTGTCTCTCCTTTAAGGGCCTGGTGTAGAGTTCAAGGCTTCTTCACAATGAAGCCGCTGGGCAGCACCTGAAGGCAGTTTACTTAAATCCTAACTGGATTATTTTGGGAATCTGCGTGGGTGCCATGCTGGCTGCTTATGAGGAAGTAAATACTTAGAGACAAAATGTTTGAGTGTTTTGCCCAAGATGTGTGTGCTGGCAAGAGGAAAAAATTTAAACAGAGCAAAGTGTATGGGCCAACAGCAACCCAGCTTGACTGGAATGTGGAAGTCACTCAAAGCAAAGACACATAAAATGTGGATGAGGCACAGCAGTGTGGAGCAGCCTCTGCCTGAGCATCCCTGCTGGGCCTGCCCACCGCCTGTATGACTTCCCCCTTACTTCCAGCTCAGTCATCCTCCCACCTTGGAATAGCACTGCCACAGGCAAGCACACAAACATCAGGCTCATGTTCTGCATGAAATCCACCTAGTGATTTTAGTGGATGGAAAAATGAAGGTGATGGAGATCCACCCCCAAATGGTTTTTGGAGCTTGGGTAGCACACTCTGATGGTACCAGACCAGCCTTGGGTACTACCTAGCTAGGAGGAATGATGGGGCCACAGGTGCCAAGTCACACCAGCCAGAATTAAAGCTTCTCATGTTATCAGGGCAATACAGCACTGAGCAGGGCTGGTCAGGCTTCAGTAGGCCATTTGGCCATACTTCTTGAAAGGCGTCTTGGATGTGGAACGCACAATTTTAACAGTGTCATGCTAACATTAATGTAAGTGCAAAGAGGAGCATTTATTGCCCTCAAGGGAGGTGCGTTTGAGGAATCAAACAAGGGCAAGGACAAGGACCTGGGTGCAGACAGCTTGGCCAGGGGAAGATGCACCAGTAATGGCCTGACCGGAACACCCTGTGCCCAGTCTTAAGGTCAGAGTAACAACTGGTTAAAAATGATCCTTCCAGCTCTGAGTCTGCTTTGCCCAAGAGCAGAACAGCAGACCATTGCTGGCAAAGGCAAGTTCAGTGCTTCTGGCCATCATCTGGGAGGGAATGATAGAGATGCTGAAGAGAAACCATATGGAGTCAGAGCAGGTGTTGCACGAGCCACTGAAGAGCTCTTAGCATCAAGGTACCCATAAGAATGGGAGGAAAGACGTTTGGAGGAACCACTGCCTGCCTCGCACCTCCTTTTGGGGGGAAAAAATACAGGTTTTATCTGAGTATCTTACACACGGTTTTGCTTTTTATGCTTTTCTTGGACCTTATGAAATCCAAACAAGTAGAAGTTTGGTGATGTGGTCACATAGGGAAAGTCCCCACACAAATTGCTTGTGTCTGTGTGAATCCTGACATGACTTGAAGCTCTACAGGAGAAAGAAGAGTTCAAAGTCAGGCTGGGTTGCACCTGTGTGCATATTCCCTTTTTGTATTCCTTCTAAAGTGTCCCGAAGAGGGGTAGGGGGGTGTGTGTGTATTGTGCTGGTATTAAGTGAATGCTTTGAAGAGGAAAAACATTTGTCTATTTTAATGCCTCCCTGACCTTCTGTGGTGAAAAATACTGCAACTATTGGGCTGGAGCTCTGTTGGTCTCTGCATTTCATGCTAAGCTTACATGCCTGTTGACTGCTATCGCCAACCATAAAAGCAGTCCTGCAGAATGCAGCTACCTTCTCTTCTGGGATTTAAATCCCCTGTCTTTGAGAGCCAAAGCCCACACATAAGGCTTTCAGCCTGAAGACCTGTGTTGTGGTAATCAAACGCCCAACCTGTAACCAAGTCACAGTATCTGTTGGTGGATGGCAGCGGGCATGCTAAACTCAGCTGGGAAGCTCTTCAGGGCCCCGGTAAGACATGGAGCTTGCCCGTGGCCTCATGGCAAGTCAGCACGGGAGGGATGTGACCCTCCACAGACACACAGGGATAGATGTCCCAGTGCCAACAGGGACATGTGGATGTCTCACACGGAGAAGCCCACTGCCACCAAGGCACCTCCAGTACCAACACCACTATGCAGCACAGACTTCAGTGAGCTTACTCTTCCCATGCCATGCTTATAAATGTCACCATCCAGGGCAGCAGTGGAGGTGGGCTTGCCCAGATGAGCAGAAAGTACTGCTAAAATGGCAGCCTGACTGCTTCAAGATCCTGCCTTCCAGCAAGTTTTGTTCTCTGTTTGCTTCTCCTGGTAGCTGTGCAGCTTGTGTCTGACTCAGGCACATTCTCCATCCCCTGAAAACAGCTTTTGAGACAGGAGCTGGTGCATGTTCCCTCCTTGCTCCCACTTGCATACTCGTGACAGGCTCTCCCCGAGCTCGTGATCACACCAGCCCCACCAGCCCTGCAATGCCTTTCTGCTCAATAACGTGTCCATGGAGGAATACTAATAAGCTGATTTGTCATCACCCCCAGATCTGTGGGTAGGAAGGGTTTCCTCTTTCTCTCCTGCTGACCCTCAGATTGCTGGTTTTTCATGGCACTGTTGGTGCGAGCTGATTTGAAACAGAAGAAGGAGGTCCCTCTTTGCCATTTTTTAACTGGTTTCTAAGCCATTTGTGCTTTATTTCAGCTCAAGACCACTACAGCGTTTTCTCATCTGTTATGCCTCTCTTCAGTGATGAAATTTAGACAGAAAATACCTCCTGTTAAAGTAAAGGGCAAAGCTGGGAAAGAATGCAGGGTGTTAAACACAGTGTCGTGAGCTTGAGAGCCTTACCATGTGTTCCTCAAGCTGGGATGCCTGCCGTAACACTGCCTGAAACACAGCTTTCCCTTCAGGCCCACCAGCAAAGTTAGGGTCCTTCTTCCCTATTACAAGTGGCATCATCTGGGAATGTCATAGCCCAAGGAGTACAAGCCCCCTGGCATGGAAAAGTTTTGTTGTTGCCCTCACAGACAGAAACACAGAAATCCATCAGAAAATGTTTCATCATCTTTCTTTTCTGTTACCAAGGCCTGTTAGTGTAATGAACAACTGCTGTCTTTGCAGTGAGCTCCTGTGCTATTCGCTGAGGGGATTTAAATGGATTTTCTCATGGCAGCACAGGCAGGACTACACATGCACTGGTTTTGGGGAAAGGAGGGTGTTCCCAGCAGTGGGGGTAGGACACATGGCAGTAACAGGACCAGAAACGGGTGTGCTGGAGACATCTCTGTCACTGCACTGCCAGATAACATGGTGTAGGCAAGGACAGAAGTTTCTGACCAGCACTAGAAATTCAAGATGTCTGGTCTCTTCAAGGCATATATTTCAGACCTGATCCCAGGCCCTTGAACAAATGGGACTATTCTCTCGGGCCCCGGCTCGGGCTTTCAGGGGGCAAAATGCCAGGGGATCTTCCTCCCCTCCTGCTCAATCCCTGTGAAAGCAAAAATTCTCATTCTCCATGCTCTTGAAAATGTAGTCCCTGGGTGCTGCCATGGTAAATCACCTGCGATGTGCTTGAATCAGATGCAGGATATGCAATCACCTTTCTTGATGAAAGGAAGGGTTCCTGTAAGCTTGTTCTTGAAAATTGCAATTATGAGCCTGCTTCAGCCACCCATGCACTCTGCAACAGTCACCAAAATGTGTTCAGATTTAATGTCAACAGCCCCTGGTGCAACACTCCTGTGGGGCAGAGCTGAGCAAAGGGAAGAGGCAAAATCTGCTCAGTCGTGATGACTCTTGTCCTGTCCTTTAGCAGGTCATGAGAGCACAAAATACCCATCTATGCAATGAGGGAAGGGGGTAATGAAGCAGCTGCAGAAGGAGGAAACAAACCAAGCTGGAATAGGGATGTCAGATCAGATGTTAGTGCACTTTGCAAATAAATCAATGCACCAATAAGTTATTCCCACCATCATGCCCCACCCATCCCAATTCTGCCTAGACTTAAAACTTCAAGCCATATCTCTCCCTTCCAAAATTAGTGCACTGTTACCTGGGCAAGAGTTTAACTCCTGATTTCACAATAATGCTTTTATTTCAAATTTGTGTTTCTTGGTTGCACTGGCCCAAATAGTTGGGTTGCTCTTGCTGCTACAACTTTAAAAAATGCCTCTCAGTGCACACTGAAATACTGTGCTTTGGAGGCAAGGAAAAAAACACTGGCAGATAGTGGCTTTTCTGAGAAAAAAGAGTGGGAAGTATCTGGAATGACAATGTCCTTCTAAGACCTGACTGTGTGTGAAAAGTCATGCAGAAGACCTGTTGTGTTCCCTATGGATGGACACTTGGACCCTCTGTCAGTGACACCAGCTTCCCCGTTCAAGTCACCATAGTTAGTGACTACAACATGCCAATTTACTTGCTCTTGGTCTGTGTAAACTCAGTTTTTCCATCAAACCAGGAATGAGTTGGCACACCTTGACTTCTGCCTTCATCTTAAGTTAAGACAATGAAGCCACAGAGCATACAATAGTGGTTTTTTCCTGTGGGGAGACATTGTTGCCTCAAGAGCCAGTTCCTTGTTTAAGTGTAGCTTTATTATAGAAGAGATTGTGGGGATTAACCCCACCTCTTGCCATTTCTTGGGGCAGTTTACCAGGGTTCCACAGTGGGGGAGTGCATTTTCACATAAGACGTGCATAAGAGCAGAAATCCCTGAAATACTGTATCAGACCAAAGGCTTATCAAGTTCAAGAACTAATCTTGCACAATTGCCAGAAGCAGATACCTCAAAAGAGTATGCAAAAAAAGGCTGGTGCAGCATCAGCCTTGTCCTCACTCACTTTTTCCATCTCCACCTACTGCAAGACTTGCCAAGCCAGAGGCTGTGTTTGTGATTCAGTTTCATAGATCACCAGGAGGCCCTCCCTCTGGAACTTTTCTAGTCCCCTTTTTAGTTGTTTTGAGCCATTTATGGCAATGAGTTGCACAGCTGCAATTATGCACAGTATGAAACCAGCTTCTTCTCTGTGTTAGTTTTCAAATCTGCTGCCTGTTTGTTTCATGGGCTGCCTCTGAACTCTTGTGGTAAGAGAACAAAATTTGCTCCCTGGCCACCTTCCCCACACCGGCTGTGATTATATTGCCCTCAGTCACAAATTGCCTCTATCATCTCTGCTACTGCTGTAAGGGAACAGGGTCTTGGTTTCTTTATTCTTTCTTCACATATTAGAGGTCCTATGCTTCTCATCAACCCCTTCATCCTTCTCTCTATCCTCTCTACTTCCTCTATATCCATTTTGGTAGAGGCTGACCAGAAATGCACATGGTGTTTGTGCTCTATTGGTTTCTGCCCAAGCATTGCCTACATTTTTCCTCCTGTGTGTACAGCACGACTGCAATGCTAATTATTCTGCCCTGCCTGCTGAAAACTAATAAGAAGGTAACTGCATAGCCTGTCCTCCCTTTCTCTCACTGAGGTTGTTCATGAAAGTTGGTCCTGAAAGAAGAAGATGCAAGTTTGTGATGTTGGTACACACTCCCTGGATGCTTAATTCATTCTGGTAAGGCACTGAGGAGGTGATTCCACGTGCTCCAATGCAGGCTGACCTCACAAGCATTATCAAAACCCAGTGAAACAGTTTGGTCTTCAGCCACAGTCCAGAGGATCTCCAGGATTTACAGTGTTTTCCAAAACAAAAAAGCTCTGACTTTCCTCAGGAAGGTGTTTGAAATTTCCTGAAGAAATTTTAAATCCATCTGTTAACAAATTTAGCCTAGATCCAGCTCAGTAAAACATTAAGCATTAAACATCTGCTGAACAGGAAGAACTACTAAGAATGCCAAAAATGTGTAATCCATTCCTATTTAGGTCTTTATTCACTGTGGCAATTAAATGTGTGCATTAGTGCTCTGTTGCATTAGGATCTAAGTACCCACATACAATTAAATGCTGTGCTGAACTGGTTCCCAAAGCCAGATTTCAACCTATATTTCTGTCTACTGTGTACCTCAGTTTTGTGCACTGAATACTTATTACTTGAAAGGATATTTTTCCATGAAGAGGGGTTTACTTTAAAATATGTCACATGCAGTCTTTTATTGATTCCAGCTTGTAGAATAATTTTGTGATGAGAATAATTAATAAGGTTTTATGTATAAATATTTTAAAAATAGGTTAATCTCTTGCTTAACCATTCAAGACCATTCTAGGCAGCAGTGTGTTTACAGCTTTGGCTATGTATACATCAAAACATCCTGGGGCTGTATGTGAGGAAGAGTTTCATATTGTTTAACCTACATACATATTGGATTTATTATAAGGATTACCTGAAAAACAGGATAGAAGCAATTTTATATCTCATCTAATCCAATCCACTGCACTTTGAGCTGTAAGCTTGAGTGACCATTAAGATCTACGACAGCACAAAGGCTTCAAGAGAAGACACAAACGCTGCTGTTTGCACTGGTGCCTGCAGCTAACTCTACTTTCCTTGGGTTTGCATTGTGAGCTTATTTAGCCAGGAATGCTTCTTTTAGCAGCAGCATCTGCAGCATATTGAATATTGGAGCATGCTGCCATCCATTCTGCTTTCATCCAGTTGAATTGCTTGAGTGAATGAGATGCAAAGAAGTCCTAAGACTTGCCCACACAATAAGTCAGTGGTCCAGCTGTTTTAAAAATTAGAATAAATTTTCTGTCCCTTTGCTTTAACAACTTCATTGCAAGGCACCCTTTATACACATTAGACTATTTCTCTTTTTCAGAAGGGATGGGTATTCATGGATACCATTTATGCTTCCACTTGCATATTTGATCATCTCCTTTCCTGATGGAAAAAATCTTCCCTAGGAATTACTAGTGAAATGTTTTCTCTTTGTTCTATGAAGCCAGTGGAGAGAATAAACTAAATAAGTGAATTTTCCTTGGCACAAACAAAAATACACAAATTGTTGTTGGCATTGTCTATTATACAGTCCCATCTTTCCTCTCACTTACCAGACATGATGTTGCTGTCTTCAGAAGCTTTTTTCTCCAAGACCTCCAGTTTTTCAGATAGGCCTTTGTGGTAATTTCATTGAATGACCGCATGGCATCTGCTTATGCCCTGTAACTACCCAGACATTTACTCTTAAAACTTTTTGCCTCATGATTTTTCTCTATTTCTTGTATGATTTTTAGATGATGACGATGATGATGATGATGATTTCTAAATGGAAACCAGAACGGTGTTCCACTCACTGCTTGTCTTTGTCTTTTAAATTCAAAATTTTTAATAAGGCTGGGATTCCTCAGAGGTGATGGACTCGTATCAATGGATGGCAGTGTCTGCATCCTTGGAAATACAGCAGCAGCAGCAGTACATAACATCAGGTACTGGCATGCCAAGTCCTCAGATTTAACTTGATAACCTGATAATGCCTCAAGAGACCTGAGGATACCCACATACACATTAAGCAAATATGCTTTTCCCCCCCAAACTTCACTGGCTTCTTAGGGTTTTTTTTTTTTTAATCTCTCCAGAATAGATTTTTACAACATTCATCACACACTATCAGGAGCTGAGTTCAGCTGCAGTATATGTATGTGAACCTGTGATCTGATCCACCCTGGGTTTCTCCATCACAGCATCAGCCCTGCTTATCATCTCCACTCAGTGGTAATGTCATCGTTGCTCTGTCCTTGGTTGTGACCTCACCAAATTACTCCCCAAAACAGTAAGAAACAGCTGAAATATGAATTGGAATTTTCACTTAAAATAATTCAGTGAAGAGATATTAAGTTATTCTGAGCTGCTTTGTCATTACTATTTTGGATTACAGCAAGTGAACCCTCTACTTGCTAATACTAGTAGTGCTGCTTCCACAAGTTGGAAGAAATGGGCTCACACAATGTGCTTTTTTCATGTGGCATCCCACACTTCCAGGCTTCCATGGCAATATATGAATAAATCCAATTAAAACATCTTTTTTATTCCTTTTTTTACTCCCACTCTGTTCACCAGATGTGCCAACTCATCCTGGGCTTTGGTTGCCAGCCCGGGCTTCCTTTTTTTGTTTATTGAGTTACCCTCAGTAATGCGTGTGCCCCCAGGGCCAGATCCTGGATTCACTTAGGGTCCTACAGCCATGGTCCTCAGTGGGTGATAGCACTCATGTGGTGAGTGGGTGTGGGGCTGGGAACACATCCCTGCCTGTGGGGCTCGGTCAGCATGTCCATGATGATGCACGAAGTGGATCAGAGCTGGTCACCCTCACAGGCTGTTGGGAGTACCTGCCATAGCTAGCAAAAATCAGCACAACTGAGATCATATACATTTTCATTAATCTTCGTGAGCCCTAAATAAAAGGAGCACTGCTGGCAGCTCTGATTAAGAGCTTTTTATTGATCATAAAAGCCTAACACTAAAATGAATTGTTTAATGTTGAAGGATTGAGATAACAGCCAAATAATTTGATTTATCGCAAAACCAAGACATAAGAAGAAAGAAAATACTTCAAATAAGAATGCTACAGTCTCTGTAGTAGGCCCTGAGCTAATTTCAGGCAGATCAGAATAACAGCCCAGCCTCCATGGCCAAGTCTGCACCACAGTACAGTGGTCACAGCCTCTCGATGCTTCATGAATGACTTGGCCAGCACTATGTGGAGGAAGGAGGCTGGAGATGCTTTAGCATTGCACAATAAATCCATTCCTCTTATGTGTGTGTGTGCTTTCACATGCCCCCACTATAATAGATACATATTTTTATGCAAAGCAAGAAAATCAATATACAGATACTATATATTGTGCGTGGAATTCACCCTGCTTGACTATTTCAGCCTTCTGAAAGCTGGGCATTTGAGCTGGTTATTTATATTTAATAGCCTCTATTGTTACCAGAAGGAGAGAAAGCAGCTCCTCGGTGAATATCCCTTTGAGGGGACGTGATTCACCTGTTCACTGTTTAGGGAGGGAACCAAGACTCTTACTAGATGCCTAGTTGTTAGATTAAGCTAAATACTGGTACTCCTCAGTGTGTGTGTGTGGGATGATAGAAGGTGTGAGAAGTAACACAGTGATGAGCCTGCAGAACTCCCTCACGGCAAGCAATCTGCCATTGCAGTGTGTCCTGAAGGCTGACACAGAGCTTGCCACCCCAGGCACAAAATGCACTTGCAAATCCCCTGCCATATTCTTGATAATGAGTCGAAAAAACAGAGCCCCTCTTCTCACCCCCATTCTGACTACATTCATGCTTCTTAGCAACATGATTTTCTTTCAGCGTGGCGGAGTTCTTGGAAGGGTTTTGGCCATTCATCAGCAGCCCTGTAATCTCTGGGAATAAGGGAACAGGGAGGTGGTAGACAAGTCATTTGGGAGAAATGAGACATATTCCAAACTTCTCCATGCCTACTTAGCTCCCAAAATGTCTGCTCTGGCTCTGTTAGCAGTTAAGCATCTGTCAAGTTGCTCTGCTCTAGCCAAAGCTTACAGTGGCCAGCCAACTGCAGGCTGGGCAGTGGAGCCCTACCAGGGAGTAAGGCAGACCTTGCCTATGAGCTGTGTGAGTTGTGCAGAAAAGTTGGGAGAAGCCCAAAGACCACGGGGCTCCTTCACTTGCCCACCAGAAGACTATACTTGTCTCTGAGCAGACAGAAGTTTGCAAAGGAAGCAGGGTGTCTAAGGGTGTGGTTCCAAGCATGGCGATGTATGTGCTGAGCATCAGAGATATTCAGGAAGTGTATGTCCACCTCAGCAGGGCTTAGAGTACAGGAAACTCTCCCTTGGGGAGAGGGGGAGGGGGTGTGTGAGTG
The DNA here is from genome assembly GCA_013400655.1 of Mystacornis crossleyi. Taxonomy (NCBI): domain Eukaryota; kingdom Metazoa; phylum Chordata; class Aves; order Passeriformes; family Timaliidae; genus Mystacornis; species Mystacornis crossleyi. The sequence continues at coordinate 35,364 of VYZQ01014387.1, read as the reverse complement.
GTATATCCTCCTAACCTTCATTAGTCTATGCATAAAAGTTTTTTCACTGTGCCTTTTTCATAAATGTGTTTGTATGTTTCTCTGCTTTTGAGCATATGCCTTAAAAACAAGTGCATATGCTACTTTAGTCTGACACCCAAACCCTCCTCCCAATCTCCCACCTAGTTTATTCAGGACTTGTCCTGCTTTGGTTCCCACTTTATTGGTTGCACTGCTTTTGCTTTTTCCATATACATGAGCTTGTATAGATGCCAGATAGCATCAAAGATCCCCACAATAATTTCCTCCTGGAGATCTGCCAGCAAAAAATAGGGCAGATAAGAGCCTGTCCGTACACTGTTGTGGTGGAATTAATCTGTTTCTTGTTTTTAAGCGGGGGCTGTGGTGTAAAATCAGCCTGGCTCTGCTCTCCTCCACAGGAGGAAGAACCTTCCCAGTTTTCACTATTCCCTGGCTGCTTGTTGAGTCTCTCTTCAAGTCACAACTTTCAACTACTGACCCTTTAAATTTCCTGGCACGGACTCATGTAGTCTCTTTCTGCTCCTTATTGCCCAGCAGAGATTGACAGCACCGCAATGGTTATGGCTTTGCTTTTGGTTACAGTTCTTTACAGATTTTAGCCAGGCTTAGTCAGAGACAAACAAGCGTAGGGGAAATTCTTATTTAGTGTTACTGTCCTGGGTTTGGTAGCTGTGCCTTCTCAGGGCATCTCACTGTGGAAGAATTTGCATTTGTCAATAAAGAAGTGAATGTTAAAGCACAAAGGGAGTGTTCTTTCTCCTCTGTTGTTTCTTCTCTGTGTTGAAGTTTGTTCTGAATTCTAACACATTATGCCCATGTGAATAGGAACATTGCAAGCAGTATCTGCTTGCTGTGATCCCAATAAACAGTGGATGCTACTAATGGAGTCCCTAGCACGTTTTTGGAAGAGGAATATACGTGGCATATGGCACAGAAGAATAATTTCATAGTAATAAGCAAAAGCCAGTTATTAGCAAGACACTGCTTTGTAGCTAATGGAGTTATGGATAATGAGGCGAAGGTGAACCTGTTCTAAATGCTGGGAAATAGCTGATTGCTCTCCTTGGTAGAAACAATACCAAGCCTAAAACACCCTTAATCCTTTGATAGATTTTGGGGGAAGCTGTCACAGTGCTCAAAGATGAGCTGCAGCACAGCTTTGGGAGTGGGCTGTGCTGCAGCTGGCAGGAGAGCTGCTGGCAGCTTTACTACAAAGCCAGGCCAACCTGAGCAGCAGAACAGAAAGCCCTGCAGGTGGCATGGCCATGCAGCCATTGCCACTGTGCTGCCGCCCCCACACATCCCTAAGCAGCAAATGTTTGTGTTTCTGTGCACAGCAGCGGTAGCACGTCAGAAGTAAGAGGCTGAATTATTTTCAGGTTGGTTTGGGAGAGGGTTGTTGGTTTGTTAAAAAGCACTGTCTATCTGAAGGATTTCTTTACTGCCGTTGAAAGAAGATCAGCAATGATATGAGTGTTCACAGGTAACTTTGTGAATGTATCACTCTTCCGGCTTGCAAATAGATTTGCAGTTCTGTACAGTCTCTGAAGGGAATCCTGCTTATTTTGACCANTGAAAAACCTGACTGTTGGTGACCTAGTCTTAAGAAAAGGGCTGGCACTTGAGGATATGCTGATGTTGATCTGTGACCATGTATGATGGTCAAACTCCTTAAAAGTGACTAATGATTTCTTGTGCCTCAGTTCCCAGTGACAGAAATGAGCCAGACTTGCAGGGAACTGCATGCCCAGAATGCCCTGACACACCACAGGTACAGCACGCTCAGCCATACTCCTCCCTGGACAGCCTCGGTCCACCAACAGGCTGGGTCGATGATGTCTGTAGTCATGTCCTTCCTGCCCCTTTGCACACCAAAACGACCTTGGTCTGGACCAAGGGAGATGGGGTTCAGCTCACACCCACCCAGCATGGCAGTGCCCCCCAAGAGCCCCCCCAGCCTCCCCCTTCAGCACTGAACCTCCCCCATCAGAAATTAGGGATTTGGGGTTTTGTTTAAAAATAAAGCCAGTAGCAGGTTCCCATGGCCCTGCTCTCCTCAGACACCCTGTCTTGCTGGTTGCCATGCAAGGAGGTCTGCAGAGCCAACCTGCCCCTATCCCCCAGCCACCAATGTCTCCCCACACCCTGCTAATGGCAGTGCTTTTCCCACGTCACCAAAGGACACAATAAATTATTATTAATTGCAACAGGACCAACAGTGGTGCCAGCGGGCCCTGGTGAAGGGGCAGCAGCCCTCGGTGGCCATAGGAGCTGCCCTGCTGCCCATGCCAGGGGCTTCCACAAGGCTTCACACCACACACCCCTACAGAGTTATGGTTCCCACACAACATACAGCTGCCTCCAGAGCAGCTGTCCTGCAGCTGCTGTCACCCAGAAATTTCCACAAAAAACTCTTTCCAGCAGCACTTGCCTGGGGTATGGAGCCACGGCAGGGTGGTGCCTGCACCACCTTCCTTGTTTCAAGCCACACTCAGCAGGAAAGCTGAAATGTCATGATCAGAGCTCACAGGACGGGGTGGTGGAGAATTTCACTCCCCCTCTCCAGAAAGCCCAGGCCAGCCAGTGAACATGAGCCAACGCCACTCAGCAAAAGCCACCCCTGGCCCCCGGCCATCTACCCCTGATGAATGAGCTGCAACACACTCAAAAGGTGAGAAGACCCAGCCAGACCCATGTCTTGAAAACCTTGGCAAAACTGTGGTAAAAACCTGTGAAATAAGCTTTTTTTCCCCCCCCCTCTGTTTTCACTTTTTGTTCATGTTTTGGGCTCCATGCCCCCGTGCAGCATGCCTGAGCGGGTTGGGCTGAGGGGACAGGCCATGGCAGAACTCTGAGCCTGGTGGGGTGGGAAGGAGGATGGGCATCAGGCTTGAAGCATTGAAACAAATGCTGCACTGCTCCTAGAGTGATGTCAGGCCACCTTTTCTGCTCAAATTGTAGTAAAAATAAATACAGCTAAAATGTGTGGGCATGGTTTGGAAAAGGATAAAGGGGACATTTCAACATTGGTCTCACTGAAGTGGAAATGATTTCTGATAGCCAGCTGGAAGCTGGCACAGGCACTAGGCTGAAGTTGAGAGTTCATGCAGCTGGGGTTTCATAATATCAAATTGCTAGTCTTTCATTTATTACTTGAGTCGAATCCTAAAATCTTATTTATATGATTAGTCCCTCTGGGCCATATCCTTATTTCTCTTACACCAGACTGACTCAGAGAGGGGGACATCTGTGAGGCAAAGCCTCCTCATTAAAAGGTCCCTCTAGAATGGGAAAATAAAAGCCAGCTATGGTAACGTCCTCTAGCCTGCAGCGAGGAGGCTCAGACCAACACAGAAATGAGCTACACACCAGGCAGCTCTCTTCAGCAGAACTAGCACAGCCCTCCAGAGTCCTCCATGCCTTCCTTCTTCAGATGAAGGTTCAGTTCAAGTACCTGGTACTAATCATCCAGGTCATTAATTTTTTTTGGTCCAATTTACATCAAAACCTCCCCTCTCCACACTGAGCAACATGGCAGCCGTTACTAGGCAAGAGTTTGGTGCAGAGATGGCCGGCTCAGCAGCCTGGCTCCTTCATTTGAACCCATAGCCAGGTGCCCAGGACATTGTGATGAGCAGCTCAGTGTATCACATAGTGTGGATTCAGTCATTTTGCTGCAGACAGGCCCAGCCTGGAGCAGCGGGGGCAGAAGGTGTTGCATCATGCTTGTCCTGGAGGCCAGAGGCTGCTGGCAGAGCAGGTGCCCTTAGCGGTGCGGTATGACACTCCTTAAGGATTTGGAGAAAGGCTATACCAGGTGAGACCCCAGGAATTGGACGCCCCTCCAGCAGAACGATGGGCAGACCGTGGAGAGGCACATTTACTCCAACTGTTAGTCTGGCAGAGAGATGTCTGAGATCATGGAGGTCTGAGCTTGTCCATCCATGTGATGAAGCACAGGTTTATTATTCACCATAGAATCAGGCTGGAAAAGACCTCTAGGATCATCAAGTCCAACCATTAACCCAGCACTTTCAAGTCCGCCATTAAACCATGTCCCCAAATGCCACATCCACATGCCATTTGAACATTTCCAGGAATGGTGACCATTTTCATGGACAAGCTATTCCAATGCCTATCCACTCTTTCAGTGAAGAAATGTTCCCTAATACCTAACTTAAACTTCCCGATGTGTACCTTGAGGCCATTTCCTCTCCCCCTGTCACTTGTTACACCCAAGAAGAGACTGACCCCCACCTTGCCACAATCTCCTTTCAGGTAGCTGTAGAGAATATAGTCTACCCTGAGCCTCTTTTTTCCAGGCCAAACAATTCCAGCTGCCTCAGCTGCCCCACATAAGGCTTGTGTTCCAGATCCTTCACCAGCTTCTCTGGACACGCACCAGCACTTCCGTGTCTTTCTTGAAGCAAGGGAACCACAACCGAACACAGTATTTGAGGTGCAGCCTCACCAGTGCCACCTCAGACCCACATACTGCCCACGCAGCTGAGCCCAGTAGACAGAATTTTTTAATATGGGGTCAGTGGAAAAGCAATTCCTTCAGGCTTGATTCTGGGCCTGGCAGGAGTCCAGCACAAGTGTACCTGCATGTGCTTCTCCTGCATATTTAATCATGTGTGTATCTATCTCCAGCACAGTTCAGGGCTCCTGGCACCTGGTGGAGTAGACTCTGCATATTTTGATTTCTGAGCCTTCACCTTAATCAGCAGCCCCCTGCAATAATAGTTGTGGAATCAAAAGGCAGAGAAGAAAAGGCAGGAGAAAGAGGATGAAGTGGAAGGAAGTGGCCAAGCTCACTGGCACACAATATGAACTCAAGTGAAGGCAACCTGGTTTCTGGACTGTGTTCATTATGTATAAATATCCCCAACAATTTAGAGAGATGGGGAGAAGGCTCTGGAGCAAAAGCCTGCAGAACCAAGGCTGTAGTGCACTTATTCAGGGATGTGAGAGGCTCTAGGATCTTGGGCAGAAATTCCCCAGCAGAAACATTATGCTGGGGAGAATCACCAATTATTCCTGTTAGCACCTGCAAGCAGGCGTTTCAACAAAGCAGCATTCTCTCATTCTCCTGAAATGCACAGCATATCCCGCCAGGCTAATTAAATAGCAGCCCCTCCCTTACAAATAAGGGCACTGCAGAGGGTGTGCTTGAGCTCAGCCCCTGCACACAAAGGGTGACCGTTCCCAGGTTGGATTCCAACAGGGAAATAAAGACTTCCAGCAACAGGGATCTGCTCTGCGCTTGATGCTACCATTCAGCTCACTCGGCAAAGCAAGCCCCCCATCAACCTCCCTCCCACCCAGCCCCACTGAGACTGCATCCGTCTGCCCAGACCTCATGGGAGCAGGCAAGTTCTGCTGGCTTCAGCTTCCCAAGCACTGCCTAATTGCAAGGCAACACCATGTGCCACGGAGCAGTTTTGTTTGTCAACCTGAAGGGGTTTGTGTAAGTTCTATAAAACACAGGCGAAGTGCATCCGGCACAGCACGGTACAGTGTGCGGCGCAGGGATGTCGCCTGCACCTGGACACCTCTGGGACCCGTTACCCTTGCTGAGGGTGGGATAAAAAGTACTTTGTTTTGTGCCTGCATTTTTGAAAACTGAGAAGAGTGCTCAGGGATTTCTGAAGCTTGAGTTGATTAGCAGTTAATGATGTGTGTCCTGAGGAAAAAGTAAGATTAAATATTCTGCTCGTATTGAGCAAGGCATTTTAAGCTTGAAATTTATAGCTATTTTGTTAGTATTTCATGAAGTGTTTAGGTCTGTTCAACTCTTGGTTACACAGCCGCTCAGTATTTTGAACACTCATTTTATGCAGATATAACTTAAACAACCAGTGCTGTACGAAAGTGTGTAAGTGCCTGTGTTGTAACTGCACATTAACTCTCGGGGAGTGCTATTGAAAAACAGACACACAGGAGTAACTGCTTCAGCAACCCATAGATCTGTGCTCAAGTGCTGCTGCCTCATCCCAGGGCCATCCCGGACACAGCGCCAGCCGCCTTGAGCACTGCACCTTCCAGTCTGGGAAGAACGCTGTGGCGAAGCTTGTCCTGTTTGCTTATTTCCTCAGCCCTCACCACTCTCTCTTGACTTGTCTCAGCTGGCGTTGCCTTACACTCAGTTTTGAGCACAGTCCTGCCCTTTCCCATGTGTTTTATTTCTGAGTTATGTTATCCGTTGGTGGCCTCTACCCTACAGGTACCTCCCAGCTCAGTTGCCTGGGTGTCACTCCACAGCGTTTCTGTCCTTGGCCCTTGGAATGTGGTGCAACTTTCTTGCAGGTGGCTACCATGCTCTTACTACTTACCTGTAGCGATGCTTTCCTTCCTGAAGATACCCTTCTGTCATATTTCCTGCAGGAAATCATCCATCCATCCATCCATTCATTTGAAAGAAAGGCAAGAAGAAGGAGGAGGTGTTTTTTAATCTCTTAAGAGAGAAACAAATTTCCTAGAAATTCTCAGTTTCTGGAGTTTGTCTCCATAACAAGATGAAGGTGTGCTTATAAAAAGAGTACAAGATCAGCAGAGATGCAGCACAGAGGCTTCAGGCCTCACTAATGAGTCTTGGAAGGGCACTTGGGTTGCTGAGCTGTCCTGATTCCTGTACACCATCCGTTCACTTCTCCTGTTACCCAGGCTAAGTAGATTCATTGAGGCATAGGCAGCTCAAGACACACTGCATCCACAACTTCATTTTGCCTTGGAGTTGTACTGCAAGGTCAACACCTAACACATCATGCTTAGCAAATGTTAGCAATACAGTGCCTAGAATGAGGGCGCTAACTTTTTTCCCCTTCGCTTGGGGAAATTTCCCTCACACAGTACCATGTGTGCAAAAAAGTAATTGTTTGCCAGCATATGAAGTGTAGCCAAACAGGCTAAGCTGAACAAAAGTTTCAGGTCCTACATGGCTATTAAGAGTTTCCAGTTAATTGAACACTTGACTGACAAATGCACGCAGCCACATTTGGACAGATAATCTGCTTAAAATCAACCCTTCTACCCCAGGGAAACACTAGGGAAATAATTTATAGTGCAAGTGTGTGGTGTACTTCACAATATGTAAAACTTATATCTCATGCTGAAAAAGACTAAAACTAGAACTGGCTGAAAGAAATGAAGCAACACATCTCTCAAGAGTTCTTAATTTGAATGTACAAAGTCATTAATCTCTAGTGCATATGCACTGTTAAAACTTTACTTAAAACTGTGTTCTACACACACAGAAAAAGAAGAGTAACTAGCGTTGCTCAGTAGATGTTCTGTGTTATTACTGTAATTTCCAGTATGGAGCTCATACTGATTTTTTTACTGGGATAGCTGTGAAAACCTTCAAACTTTTTCTCCCCCCCTCTCACCTTTTCCAAATGTGAAGCTGAATTTCTATCTTGCAAGAGGTACTGTAGGTCTGATTATACATTTGCTCCTCAGCCTGACTGAGCCTGGTCTGTGTGGCCAGGGGATTAGCAGAAGTCAGCTTAAGTGCTTTTTTTTTTTTTTTTGCTGAAACAGGATGCATATGAGG
>VYZQ01014387.1:3817-23776 GCA_013400655.1 Mystacornis crossleyi | reverse complement strand
TGTTAACAACCCCACTCAACTTTCTCAAAAGCTTCTGCATATTTTGATTGTCATCTTGACTTGGTCTCCACATGTGAGTGTATTGTAAATTAACCATCTCCTGCCTTCTGCCATGTGCATGCTTTTGTCCCACACTTGCAACCTCTCTCTCTCATATGTACGTGTGCAAGCAAGGATGGAAAAGGCTTGCAATGGAGAGGTTTCAAGTGGAGGATTGATGGCCAGTGATTGTGAAGCCAAATCACTTGCTATACTTGCTTTGCACTACATGATTTCCTGCTGTTCTTTCTAGTTACAGTAGATAATAAAAAATGTTACAAAACCCTCTTAATAAGAAAACAAAACACAGATGGCATGTTGAATGTAAAGCATCTGGGGATGGTAATTGACTCTGGCCTCAAAAGCTATTTTGTTCCATCCCAGTTTTCTTGAGAAAGTGGGAAAGGGACAGCAGGAAATGCTCTGCAAGTTGCTGGAGTGAACTTTGCCAGCTACCAGAAAAGAAATCTATGCTGGGAAGTAGCTGGGTCTGTTGGGGGGGGGAACACTAAGGGCCAATGCATAGTGTTATTATCCTCTTATCTCTTGAGACCTTGGTTGAAAGATCCATCTGTACAGTATTCTTTGGTCAAACTGATACCCAATTATTTGAAGACCTGCACAGATACTTCTGAAAGAAAGAAAATGTGGTTATTATTTGCAATATAAATTCTGAAAATGAAACGTTATTCAAGGCTTAAATAGCAGATGATGCCTAACAGAAAACTTTTTAAAACATCCCACTGAGAAATACTTTTATCATGCATCATAATTTAAGTCTTTCTCCTCCTTTGTTTTTTGGTAATACAGATAGCAAACCAGATCTGGAAATCAACTGTACAGTGTATGTTTGGCATAACTTCACTGCCCCCTTTGCTCTTTGTTTGCTTGCCTTTGCAACCCAGTGCCACAGAAATCCACCGGGTTCAGTTTCAATGCAGAGGTCCCTGCAATGAATGCATTCATCTGTTCCCAGGGGCCGGCCTTGCGGAGTGCTACCTGCTGAGGAAATAATACCCATTTTCTTGTAAGAACATGGAAACAGATAATGACAGGTAACAAAACAGTTATGTCCCAGTCCTTGTTGGCGAGCGAAAAGCAATGGAGCATATCTTGGGGAAGATTCACGCCAAGATGCTTTGGTCTTATTCCCTGGTGGGAACTGATGCAGGCCGCGAGGGCTGCTGCAATTTATGCTGGCTGCTTGAGGCCTCCTGTTCCAGCAGACATGAATTTCACAGAGCAAGACAGCAGCTTCCACATTTGCTATGCTGTGAGTCTCCAGGCCTCTGAGGTTTGGACAGAAATGATTTACTGATGATAGATGTCAGTGTCTGCATTTGGGCATATATTTAGGGGTATCCTTCTGTCTCTTTTCCTCCATGGGGGCTGCCAGTATTGCCCTCAGGTGGTCCAGACTGCTCAGCAAAAGCAGCATGAAGCAGAGTGGACTGAAATTATCTCAGTTGGTCAGAGCATGGTGCAAATAACACCAGGGTCATGGGTTTGATCCCCATATGGGCCATTCACTTAAGAATTGGACTTGATGATCCTTGTGGGTCCTTTTCAACTTGGAATATTCTGTGATTCTGTGAAGTCAGAGGAACAAACAAGAGGTTCAACATATTTCTTTGTTCCTACTGAGAGAGGCTATTCCTTTCTCACCAGACATACCCTGAAAGCACTGCCATGTCTATGAGTGGCTTGCCAGGGGACAACTTGTTGACAAACTGAATGCAAGTCACAAGGGTGTCTTTGAAGTGTCTTTGAAGCTGGCATGGATTTTGCCTTACTAGTCTGCGGATGGAAAATTCATGTCAGATATATGGCAAAGCACTGGGCATAGCAGAAAAGTGAGTGCCTTTCATATTTTGCTGAGGACAGATGACATTTCACTGGCTTCGTGTAGCTGCAACAACATCAGCCTAGAATCCACAGTTATTTTGATGATGTTAGTTTAATCATCTACCTCACTACTCTGGTGTTACTCACTACTTCCCAGTGACTGCTACTACTTCCAAGCTATCAGAGTTCAACACATGTCCTGGATATGTGGCATATTTTAGGCCCTGTTGTTTAAGCATTATATGTAGTTTTTGAGAGCCAGAAGAGATCTGAGTATGGAAAACACTCGCTGACATTCTGTTGCACTTGTCTGAAGGTGGCACTTACCAAATTTTTCAATGGTAATGGTATTTCTGACAGTCACAGTAGACTCCTATTCACTGTGAGGCCAAGTAAGGGTCTTATCTGCCAGAGGGAACCTGTCAGGGGCTGCCTGGAAGGTCATTACAGCAGAGGCTGAGCACAGCAATAAAAACCACCAAGAGCCTGTGACTCCTCTTAATCATGTCCTGTGTACCCCTATTTCACTAAAGTACCTAACCCAGAGGGACAAGTGGACTGGGACTCAGATATTTTGCTCCTGTCAGTTTCTAGCAGGGCTTGCACTCATTTTCAGCTCTTTGAACCCTGTCTGGGATACCACAGAAAAGGTGTTTGGATGGGAAATGGCCTCAGTATATTCAGCAAGGGCTATGACACACGCATCCAACACAATTTGTTAGTGTCTCTCAGCTTCCCTGCTGAGATAGGGGTCTGTTGCGAGGTGATGCTTTCTGTATGAGTTGTGAAGGGTGTTGTGCTTTGTGATGATCAGTCTGTGGTGTTAAGCTGTTGGAGTAGCTGTGAGAGAGTCCTACAGTGGTACTGCAGAGAGGCACAGATGCAAGCTAGGGCAGCATGAACAAGGTTGGCTCCATTTGTCCACTCTGGACTGTGAATTCCCCCATGGGATGGTATGTAAGGAGCACCACAAGAGCACTGATCCCCTGCACCTGAAAGGGTGATTGCAGCCTCCCAGGAATACCAAGTTATGGACAAGCCTCATGTCAGGCCGTCTCTGATGCCCCACAACTGTCCACAGGGTGGTATCAGAAATGCCTTTTCATATTTCTTGTCAGACAAAATATTTGTGAGGCTGGAGTCATAGAAGGAAGCCTAGAAACAGAGAATGTGAGCACATGGGGGCTTAAATGGCATATGAGGCCAAGTATAAAGGTTAGTGAAGATTTCATTTGCTCTAGGAGGTGGGTTTGGAGGTGAAGTGAGCACAGCTTAGTTGATGCTGAGCTAGGATAGAGGAGAAGAAGGTTTTGGTCTTTCCTCAGTAGGCAAACCTGGGTAAGAAACGGTCATCAGAGAATCCAGAGCCTGTCCCTGCAGGCACCAGCTGCATCCCTGCACAGGGCTTTCTTACAAGCAGTGGAGGCTCCCAGGTGCTGCTGCAATGCACAGACCAGCCTTCCCTTGGACATGGGGTGAGCCTGCTCCTCTTGTGTCTTTGGTATAAAATGTTTTTGTGTGCTTTCACATCAGCTATGTGAGGCTGCACAGGCAGTGAGCTGTGTTAGACCTGCTGCATAGTGGTAGAAGGCCTTAACAACATGGGGGTCCTAGGACCTGGACCTTTGGGCGTAGCCCTCTTACACTCTATAGCACCAGTGCAGCAGGGCTTTGTCACCACAGGACATGGCCAAAATGTCTTTGTAGGGGTTAGCAATGAAGGCAGGAGGTGCATTTGGCCTCAGGCACAGGGACAGATGACTGCAGACCTGTCACCTCATTCATAGAGAGGACAAGAGTTTGAACCTGGGTCTGTGATACGCTGTTACCTCATTCTTACCCTTCAGATTCTTTTTCTTTATCTCCTCTGTCTGTCATTTTGGATCTATTCTCTCTGCCACTGCTGCCTTGACTCTGAAAAACGTTTCAGACACAGCCTCATTGAAGCTGTGTGTGCAGTTTGCAGTTCTCTGGTTGTTCTGATCGAAAAGGTAGAGGTTGTTGGAGAATTCAGAAACATTACAAGGGAGCACGGACTTGCGGCATTTGTTCATGAGGCCAGACAGTGGCTTAAAGCCTCACACCCATCCCCCAGCAGGCAGGTACTACTTTCTCCTCCTCCTCGTCTGCTGCTCCAGTCTGCCCAGCACCTGGCCTGTTCCTGGGAATTATTCAGTGCCATTAGACCTCTCACCAGCTCTGCTCTCCTATGTACAGATCTCATGGGTCCAGATCATAAAATTATAGTACTTACATGAAAAATACAAAGGTTGGCATGACTATGAAGCACTACATTTAGTACTGTAGACTAGATATATATATTCACATATGTATGTAAACAAAAACAGACCTAGAGTTTCGTGGTGTGTATTTTCAGCAGTCTGCACACAAAATCAGAGATAGGTAGTGTCTCAGCAAGTTAAGAACTAGGATTATTTGGGTACCTTAGTTGTTCCTTGATGCATATGCTGTTCAGTTTAATGATAATTTGGATAGTTTTTTTAAACCAGGGGTATTTTATGTTCTTTGACGCAAATGCAGGGATCATTCTTGACTTTGCTTTTAAAAGCTTCACATATGCGTGTGTGTGTGTGCCTGTGTGTTTGATGAGGATAGCAGCACAGGCAAAGGAAGAAAATGATAGTGTGTGAACATGCATTACCTTCCCAGCAGGGAAGGGACTTGCCCCTGAGGGTCATGTCGACCTCAGGCATTTAGAGAGTGAGATACCTGGAAATTTCATGTTGAACAGCTACAGAGACCAGGAGGGATAACTGGAAGGGGCTGGATGCCCAGACGTGGGCTGGGAAGCAGACAGTTGAGGAGCAGCACCAGGCAGCCCTGTCTGCTGCAGAGGGAGGTGAAGCTGTGCACGCACACCCCTCCTCCCCCAGCTCAGAAGGCTGTGATTGCCTCTGTAAGGAGTTATCAGGCCAAACACTCTGAATATTTTGCTGGGGAATACGTTTTACTTAATTGAGCGGAAAATAAAAATTACATGGACATGGAGGGTTTATAACAATGCAAGATGGGGGAACATGAGCTTCTTAAAAAATAAAAGCCAGAACTCCCATTGCTATATGCCGTACTCATGGTATAAAATATTTGCATGCATTGCAGTGGCTGGAGTTTGACATGTATGCGTAACTTTGAAGGTCTGCTTAATTCCCTTACAAAGAATTTAAAACCAATCTGGTTTGAAGCTAATTCCTTTTCCCTTAATTCCTGCTTAGCTAATAGGAAGCCAAAAAATAAAGACAGCACAATCAGTTCCATGATAGAGATACACCACATTTTCCCCAGAGATGACTGGACTAGGTTTCTGATGTGCTTCGGTGACATAGGAATAGCAGCATTTGGATAGCAAAGCTGTCGGAGCTATTTGACAGCAAGACTGGGCACTTCTTCACAGTATCACGGGATGGCCGAGGTTTCACAGACTCCGAGTTGGTCTAGCCTAACCCTCTTGCTCAATTGCCTCTTTAGATACTAAGTGTGTATTTATCACCTCGCAGGGCTTTAAGCTCTAGCAGTAAAGGAGCTGAGAGGGAGAAATGAAAGACACTCCCCACCAATTTGCAAAATACATTAATTTTGCTCTTTCTACCAGAAGGATGAGAAGCAGACAGAGCCGATTTTTAATCTGAAAAACTTATTATAGCCTAAGGATTCATTTGGGGTGAAATTCTAGCCATTCCTTAAAATACTGTAAGCTATACATATTCCAAGTGAACTGCGTGCAGCTAATTGTATTCCATGAATGAAAGAGCAGGGCAGCGCCCACTCCGGACAGGGGGCAGTGCTGTCCCTCTGCTCCAGAGCCTTTTATAAAGACGCAGCCTCCCTTATGCCGATTCTTTCCTGGATAATAATGCTCTACATAAGCGGCTCCTTGAAGGGCTCCTACATCTACTCTCAAGTAATAAGCATGCATTTGTGTTGTCTGTCTGAGAGCTGGCATTAGGGAGAGACCGCCCTGACCATTCATGGTGTGGCTCTGCGAGGAGGCTGCATTAACATTGCTGGGGGGCTCAGGGGGCTTGAGTGCCCCTCTGCTGGGATCTTCAACTAAACACACGGGCGCTGCATTAGGAGGGCTCTGGATTCTTTACATTTCATCTACTTTATCTGTTTGAACGCAGATATACCTTTCATCACATCCTCTCGCACTCAGACTGTCGCTATCCATTTTCCACTGTGTCCATCCAGATGGCTTTTACAGGTTAGATTTCTCCTGCTGATTTTTTTCAATACAAAGATGTCACTGTTTACTTTAGGCACTAAGAGTGCTTAACTAGGATATTATTTTCTGCTGGAAGTTTTACTTTCCTAATCATGGCTGAGTGACTTTCACAGACACATCCTTGGCCACTGAACAGTGGCTCAGCAGCTTGGCAGTTGCCTCCTTGCCTCCAAAATACGCGGCCTGCTGTGGCTGCTCGTGGAGACTTCACGGACCCCAGTCCTGCCGTCATCTGCAGCATCGGAGCAGGAGAGGGACAACCTCTCTTGGCACACAGCTGGAGCTCCCAGAGCACATTCTCAGTGTCACAGGGCCAGCAATTGCTACCAGGTCGTGCCTCCTGCTGGTGGCGTGGGAAGCTTGGCAGCTCTGCCTCCCTGCCAGAAGGCCCATTAGCTGAAAGCCGGCATGGAGTATGTCCGAGGAAAGGGTGTTTGTTCTAGTTGTGTCCTCCATTAAGTAGTTAGTGAAATGTATGATGCATTCAGCGTTTTTTGTATTACATTCCATAATTGTATTAATAAAAGGTATTTATCCTTCATTATTTTCATTCTCCAGAGAGTTACTGAAAACAGGATATAATTAATCCAGACGCTCATGTGAATCCAGGGAGGTTGTGTGCAACAGCCACTGTCTTCACTAAAAGTAATTGCACACATTCACCACAGTCCAACCTCTATGGCATTTTAAGAGGAGCATGTCTAATTCGTGAAAAGGAAGAACTGGTTATTATCAGTATTATCTGTAGCACTCTGGCTTAATTAAGAGTGTTAAAGAAAGATAAAAGGTAGGAGAGAAATGCAGGAAGATGAAATTATTTGCCCAAGGTCACAGAATGGAGATTAGCACCTGGGTCTTCACTGTCCCAGGCTTGTGCCCAGTCCATTAGATCAGGCCTCCCAAATCATCCTTCTTGATGATCAAGTATCTTGATCACCCATGTAAACCTCCTAAGGAGAAAAGCAAAAATATCTCAGGGTAGTCTGATAAAATTTTAGCAATGCACAAGACATTAGTGGAATTCATTAAAAAGAATATTTATTGAGAAGCAATGTTTAAAAGGAAACACTTATGCTTTAAAGCAGTCAAGGCAATGAAACCTTGCTTCAATTTGGAACTCATGTTTTTGTAAAACTAATCAATTAGATCATGCTCCTAATTTAGAGTACTTATGCTTTCAGCTACATTCCTGAGCTAGGGACAGGCTTTCTAGGATTCACAGCTTCTGAAGTGAAAATAATTGGTTTCCAAGGAATGTAAAGTGCTAAGGAGGCAACCTCTTACCAAGCTATTCATCTGGGAGCAGTTCAAGGAGCAGCTTTACATATCTGGGCATCTGCAAGATTAAAAAAAGGATACAGTTCATTAGCAGACAACAAAGTTAACAGGTTACAGCCGAAAGGACAATGCAAACTCCTTGGGTGTTTCAGTAAGGATGCCAGTATGAGCATCATTCCTTCTGAGCAGCTCTCGTTCAAACATGTCCCTTGTCTGTGTGCTCTGCTCAGTCCCCCCTCCCGGTTCTCCAGAAGGCCCGTGTCCACTGAAGCAGCCAGGTTCTCTGCCTACTCTCCCCACTCTACCCTACCCCATAGGAGATGCCAAGGGGCTACTGAAGAGACTAAATCCCAGTCCTGTTGCCAGCTCTGGTGTCCTTCTGAAACAACATGGTGAAGGGAGCAATTGTGGGATGGAGGTCTGGTCCTGACAGCAATCTCAACATGGGCAGTAATGTCTAAAAAATCAGTGCCACTCTCAAAGATCTTCGGGGAAATCCAGATGGTAATTTTCCAGCATGTTGCTTTGTTGAAACAAAAGCTCTAAAGGTGAAACCTGCCACTTCTGAGGTGGAATTTCTGCCTAAACTGTGGAGGGGCTTCAGAATAGCCAAAGGCCTGTTCAGGGCAATGGCCTGGGAGACTGAGATAATTTCTAGCTGATATGATGAAGTGAGCTACAGAATGTACCAAAGCCAGCCTAAAGGGGCTAATCCCGAGTACGTATGGAGACAGCGGATGTGATTTGTTTGAAATTGTCACACAGGTCTGAGGTGGATAGTTAAGTTACCATTTGCAATCAATCAGGGCTTGGTACAGTTGCCTAACCATGGATGTCTAAAGAAGTTTCATCCACATGAATCTGGCAGATGTGGCAACACATCTGTGGGTGACCAGTACTCTTCGGGGCCACCAGCTGGGGTCCCCATGGCATCTCAGCTGATAATAAACACATTTAGATAAGAGTGGAGCTTCTTGCTGCCTTTTAGACACTTTGATGAGGATAAGTTAGACCATGTCAGTCTGAAACACCGCCGTGGGCACACCTTTCTCTCAAACACAAGCTCGTTTGATGTGCCTACCTTGGCAAGCCCTGCTGCCCAGCAGGGCCAGCAGTTTGGGTGCAGCTTTCTATTGACACAGCTGTGGAACCCGCCCTTTCTGGCAGTGAGGTAGATCCTGTTGGGCAGGGGCTCTCCACAGCACAGCATAGATGCACCCTTTGTTTCAAGCCTCTTGTTTGAATCAAGTGAAGTGAGGCCCTGAACTTTGGGCTCCCATATCCAAGGCACAACACACACTATCACGTCTTTGCTTCTGCAGGCTCTCTGGAGAGGCAAATCACCTCTAGCACTCAGGAGGTATGATCCTAAACCCCACTGACCATTCCACAAAGAACAACTGTCTGGTGGCTCCAGCCCGAGGTGTTGTGTGCCATCTGAGTGGGATGGGTTGGTCTGTCTTGAGCCTATGGAGTCAGTGGAAAGAATCCATTAAAATTTATCAGGCTGTGGAATCCCATTAGGTTTTTAATTGAAACTGCAAAAAAAGGCATAAAGGATAGGATTCACATTGCCTGTTTTAGTGGATATTTAGTGTATGTGACTGCCAAGGTACTTTATACCATATGGGAAGGTAAGTACCTCCAGGGGTTAAATCATAATATTTCTCTCTCCCTTACATTATTTTTTATGCTTAAATGGCTGTCTACGTCAGGGGAGGGGAAGAAGGCAGGTGATGGGAAAGTTCATTTGAAATATACATCTCCTATCTAATGGGCTGGGTAGGCTAATTCCCTGCCCTGCTAGAGCAGCAAGCCCACAGCTCTTCCATCTAATGCCTCACAGTGCAAGCAAACACTGCCCTTGAGCCTGCTAAAGCCAAGCTGCTTGACAAAACTGAAAAGCCCACAATTCATAGTCCTTTATTTCATATGATGAGGATTCAATTCTTGCTTGAATTTAATAGAAAACAGATTTGAGTCCTGTAAGACTGCAACACAAAGCTACACTTCAGCGCTTGCCTCTGGTTTTGAGTACTTGGTGAATGTTTTCTTCCTCAGAGAGTGGATTTTAAAATCCAAAACAAAGAAAACTTAATTTGAAAGTTAATGGGTTAAGCTGGAAACTGAGGATTACACTGACCTTGAGAAGGTGATAAAGGAATTACACTTTTCCTTAGACGCTTGTGCTAAACACTCATTTTGTCATTTCTGCCCCTCCCAAAAGATGTAAAACTGCTTCCTGATATTCATTATAGCTGCCATCTCAGATACACATACACACAAATTTTGATATTCTTACAAGGTCCAAGGCTTCATAACTCAGCAGAAAGAGGCATAGACTACCCAGCAGACTCTCCTCAGGAATCACTTTTTAAAGCCCTCTCTTTTGCAAAAACTCACCTAAGTCAAAACATTGTAAACCATTAGAAGTTACAGCAGGTACACAACATGCAAGTATAGATCTTGCCTAGGACTTTGCTTTTCCCAGATGTGCTTGTGTGATTCTTTGCCAAAGCCTCATTGTATTCCCATGCTTCTGGATTAAGTTTTTTTTACACTTTTTTATTTCAAGAAATAATTTCGTCGAGGCACTTGAAGTGGGACTCACAATACTGTCAAACAAGTGTTTGTGTTATGCAGAGCCCTGTAGTGTTATAAAGCACCTCAGACATCTAGATACTAAGCAGTGGGCACCTTCAGCCACAAAACAGGAACCAGATTGTTCCTGCAAGGTGAATTGGGAACAAAGGATGTATAAGGGAAACACTCGAGATCCAGGGTGGGCAGCCAGACATACACTGAATGGAGAGAAAAAAATGGAGGGACATGTTTCTTCCAGCTAGCACACAGGGAAGATGTCTGACCTCACTGTACCTTGCCCAGTCCTGACCTTTCTGTTACCATGGAGTTAGGAGTGCACGACAGACTGTCTCTGAAGGAAAACAACAGTCAGTCTCTCCTCCAAAACAGCCAAGAGCTTCAACATGGCAGTGTCTATCCTGGGTGTAGGAAAATAGCATTAAGATCCTAAACCTTGCTGATTGAGAACAAGGTCTTAACAAACCCAGCTCTTCATCACTGTTCCTGAGTGCCCTTAAAGCCCACACACATACTTTTCCTTTGGAGGACTTCATGATGCTAGAATAGAGGAAAACTAGGGGATTAATGGCAAGCCATCCTACCTGTCTTCATGAAACCCACCTGATGGCTTTCTTTGGCAGGGTGGCTGGCAAAGCAAATGCACAGTAGCTGTACTAGATGTCAAATTTACAGTTTTTCCTATATGTCTACATGCTACACTCACAAGAATACTAGGGAGACATGAGCTAAATGTGTCCTTGAAAAGGAGATACATATCTGGTTAAGAAACTTACTTTAAATCAATAGATAGCACTGAACAAAGACAATGAAAAATATCACACCTGAAGGAGAAAGCTGCAGTTTCTATATCAAATGAAAACAAATTGAATTATTGATAAGTGATCTAAGCATTAGCAAGTGATGCTCCTTAGCTGCAACAATCCCTGTCCTGTGTCTTGTTAACACATGACAGAAGAGACCATTATAGCTTTCTACCTGACTGTGGCAAGACCTCAGCTGTTTCCAGGCCTGGGACATTCAGGTAAAGAAAGATAGATACATTATAGAGAAAACAAAGTGCAAAAAAGAAAGCTGTGAGACATCTGGGAAATTCAGCACAGGTGGATAGATGGAAGGATGAAAGGGAACGAGGGAGGGACTGAGTAATTTGTTTCCTGAAAATGAATACTGAAGAAAAGACAGGAATCTGGAACGTCTTAAAATGTGTATAAACTTGCTGTAAGTAGGATGTTGCTCATTTCTTCATCATGACCAAAGGTAAGACAAGAAATTATCAGCTTAAATTACAACATAAGAGATTTAGGTTGACTGTAATGATTGTTAAGTATTGGCAGGGGCTACTGAGACTGACCATGGAGTGGTTTAGGGCTACACAAGACAGGTATCTCTCAGTAATGGATGTTCATTCCGGCCTGAGGACAGGAGGATGGATTAAAATTAGCTGCCTCCTGAGATTTAAGCTAAGCCTACCGTTGGATGATTCTACAAAATGAAAAACAGGCAGTTTGCAAAAGAGATGTCATCTCAAACCAGTATCTCTGAGGAATCCTGCTCTTCCACTGTTGCTATTGGTTGGTAGTGTTTTAGGCCAATTAGTTGCATCTGCAATTATTTACACAAGTTAAGCAGACATACAAAGCAGCACATGATGGGGATTTTTTTCGGTGTAGTCTTTGTTTTAAGCCAATCAATTGATTTGGCATCTAATCTCTGTTCCCCTTCGTCCCTGGGATTAGTTTAAATATTTGAACATGTTAATAAAGAATTTTAAATAAAAGCTAGAACATATTTTGTTGTAAATCTCTTTGTTTTGCAGAAACGTACTTTGACATTTTGTCAGTAATTAAACAGCTTTTCCCAGGTACTTTATCTAGTGCAGTATTAAAGGCAAGGTCTTGTTGAAATAAGAAAAGTGTACGCAAAAGTATGGAAATCCCCTTCTGCATTTCAGGATAGAGCTCCTGCCTCTGAATGGAACTTGGAATTTTATTTTAGAAAGATAATGCTGTTTTTTTCCTTGAACAATAAAATTTGTTCTTTTTGTAGCACAGGGGATGTGCAAGGGATTTCTTTCAGAAGGGCTTATAGAAATGCTTACAGAGGATACTATTTTTTAACAATTTATTTTTTGTTGAATCTTTGAAGGAGTAGGTTTCTCAGATTTGAGAACTCTACAGCTCAGATAATGAAAAGTAATTAAATCATAACCCATGATTTGATAACCATAATCTGATAATCTCTAGGAAATGCAGAAATGCATTCAATATGTGTTCTCACACGGCTCTTCCTGGAGTGTTACAGAGCCAGGTGCAGCATTTCTTCCTTAAAAAAAAAAAAAAATCAATAATCCCTACAAGGTGCAGTGAGATACTATTGAAATTAAATTCACTGGAAAATATATCATGATAGGCTGATTGAGTGCTTTCTACTGGATTTGAAGACACTGCTTGCAAACCCAGCAGTATTTTTGGCAATTTCTGTTCCACCCTGTCTCATTGGTGCCCCTGTTCTGTAGGCACTAAGTATGTGTCAGACCATTGTGATTATCTACTTGGAGATTAAGCTGTCAAGCACACATGAGCATTTGAAGTTTGGATATTCCCTGCTCCTTCCAGCTGATAGGGCCTTTCACGCACAGTGCTCTGAGGTCCTTCTGTCTCTGGCCGTAGCAGCTCTCAGGGCCAGAAGGCAATTTGAGCCAAAGGCAGTGACCTCTAGGTGTGCACACCTTGGTATCTGCGTGGGCACGAGGCTTCTACACTCCCGTTGCAGGTGGGAGGGATCCAAGGTGGAACGGAGTTTGGTAAACAGGGCTGTCCCACGTCCCTTGAGATGCATGAGGTCTAGACCTCGCCCCCAGCTGCCACTCCAAAAAGGCACCCTTGGCTGTGTCTCCTATGTCAGCCTCAGCTGAACACTCTGGACATCCCAGGGAGTCCAAACCAGCATAAGGTGTCCAAGTTTAAACTCTAGTACATAACTTCAGCTGAGCTGCCCGTGCTGTCTCTTTTACAATGAGGCACACTGAGCCCCACCCCCACCAACTGGATCGTCACTCATGGAAATTTAGGCACCCAGCTCTGATGTGGAGACCTACCATCAGAGACCTTAACCTGGACCCAGTCCCAGCTGTGCCTTTGAGATTTCCCTGTTACTGTGTGAGCACTCAGAGATAATTGCTATGGCTTCTGAAATTACCCCAGCAACCCCTTTCTGTACCTCTGTCAGATCCTGCCTGTTCTGCTGACTGGAGAATATCTAAGTGATCTAAATGTTCTTCAACATCGGGATTATTTTCAATAAAGGCAGAAATTGTGATCACTGATTGTCTTCCAAAGAAACAGGAGCCTGGTTATGACTGGCACACAAATAACAAAAGGAAGCCTTTTGAAATGAAAATTAAAGTCGAGACAGTTACATATCCACAGCTTTTTTTTTCTTTTATTTTTCTTTTCTTTCTTTTTTTTTTTTTTTAATTAATGGTAGCTAAGTTTCCAGGATGTCTTTCTACACTCCTCCTGCCATTTGGTTTTGCTTCCTAAAAAGCTCTGTGTTGTTTCTCTCCATTATTTAGCAGTTGCTGTTTTCCAGAACAGAATGGCTGTGCTTCAGGTTTTGGCAGGAACAATCCCTTTTTCTATGCTTCATGCTGTTTGTGAAATGCTTTGGGAAACTTTCCACTGAAAAGCATTGTGAAAACGCAAGCTTATTATTACTGCAGTGGGGAATAACAGGTTCGGCTGTCGACTCACTCTGTGAGCAGGTGCCAAAATCCTGCTGGGAAATACTGATGGATTTTGCTGATTCACTGCTGCAGATGGGATGTGTTAGCTGGGCTCTGTGTACCAGGGGACTGCAGGGACCTGCCTCGGCTCTGCTCAGGGGTCTGGAACTGGGAAAGTGAGCAAGTCTAAGATTTATACTACAGTAGTGCATAAAGCACAGGTTTTGAGAGCCCAGCCCTCAGGAAAGTGGATGGGTTTTGGCCTTCCTTTGTGCCTTGGAGCTCTGTTTCAAAGCAAGCTGAGAGAGCCATCTGCTTGCTGACTGCTACAGAGCCGAGCAGTGTTTGTCTCTCCTCCACCTCCCTGTAATTGTTTGCAGCATGCTGAGCTTATCCCACCTCTCTGTGCGGGTGCAAGGACCCAGGGCCAAAGTTTAATAGATCTGCAGGTGTTGCACTTTGCAAGGCCTGAGTGCCTCACTGCCCGGCATCCTTGGCACAGGGTTCTGGACTGTCTTGCGAAGGCAGAGGATGCTGCAGGGGGAGGCAGGCTGATGTGGCTGGAGTCTTGAACATGGCAGGGTCTTACAAACTAATGAGACCTCTGCACGGCAAATGTGAGGAGGCAAGGGTGGCTTTGGTGTATAGCGAGTGGCACATCTGAACTGAGCGCCACTGGCAGTGCCCAATGCCAGGCTCTGCCCCCTCTGTGAAGTCAGGACCCATGGAATGTGTTGGCAGAGCTGGGTGTTTGCTCACAGATCTTGCTGGACACCCTCCCACCCACTTCTGTTGGACTGGATGGGACGTGGTCTGCTCTGGAAGTGTGAGCCACAAGACAAAAGCAGCAGTGAACTGTTGTGCCCCACTCCTCAGGCAGCCCACACTGGTAATTCCCAGGGCCTGAGTGCAAGGAAGGGAGGGCACTGTAAATACATGCAGGGATGTCATATCCCTGATTCCTGGATATGTGTAGAAAATGAGATTTGATATAGAAACGTGGCTTCCATAGTATCCTGGGGCACATATAGCACTACAGTCTCAGCTGGGGTGTTGTGCAGGGCTGAATGTCTGTGCTAGCACTCTTGTTACTTAAGTAACTCCTGTAATGGAGGGAAACAGTGAACATTTTGAAGGGAGAGGCTGGTCAGCCTTGAAATGAAGCTACAGCTTTCTCTAGGAGATGTACACATGAGTTGAGAGCTCTGTGGGTATGTGAGGTGCTCTTGCTGCAGCTGGGTGCTGCTGGCTCCTGCATCCCGGGGCTGGCACTGCCATGGATAGTGTCTGACACCACAGGACACACCAGCACATGACTGGTGTGACTGACCCCAGAAAGTGCCTGTATGCTCAGGGCATCCGTGTCACCCTTTTTTGCCTTGAGCATGGTCACTTCTGTCACGCAGTGCATCCCTGGAGCCCCAGCAGTCCCCACTCCTGTCCCTCTGGCAGGCTGAGCCAGAGGGCACTGGGACCTGTGGCTGGGGAGCAGCAGCAGGGACCTGCCTGGGTGGTCTTGACTGATTTTGCTTTTGCTTTTTTTCTTACTTTCATAAGAGTCACTGATCCCTCCTTGTCTCCCATGAACAGCCTTCCAACCCTGACCATGGAGCACACAGCCCATCACAGCTGTCACGGGAGGTGCTATGCTTCCTGGGCACTATGCAGCTCTCCGTGTTTGACTGGGCTACTGAGAGAGGCTTTGGGCTGGGAAAATGCCCTGGAAAGTGGCAGGCACCTCTGCTGTGGATGTATAGCTCAGACCCAACAGCAATGCTTAGCAAAAGCACCTGGTACCCTGTGGAAAGGGCTCAGGTGACAATTGAATAGCAGATCTGGAAATGTCAATGTGTCCCCAGAGTGCTGTGAAACGCTGTCAGCATCTTTCCTGAGGTGCAAGGAAGAGAAATGATGATGTTACCTCCTCCTGTGTTCTTGTGTTTTCCCACTGCTAGTGGGACTGGTGGTTTGACCCTAGGTCACATTGCCTCTTCTGTTGTCCTCCCAGATGGACATCCAGGGGACCTGGACAGCCTGGCTACTCTCTGTTGGCACCTGAATTGTCCCAGGAATGCAGTGCTCTGCCCCTGGCTCCTGTGGCATCTGGCCTTCGCTTGCCCACACCCCTCTTTGCCTGAGGAGTGAGCTGTAAGGGCTGCTTCAGGAGAATGGAGAAGCCTCGGAAATGCTTCATGCAACCTTGCTGCTGAACAGGTTTGCAGATAGCAGGGACAGCAGGAGGAGAGGGTGTCAGGTAAATAAGAATCAACAGCCGTGGAGATGAGTGCTGTGTCAACACAGGAACTGCATCCTTACTTATTAGTCAGCATTGTTGAAAGTACTTTAAAAAGAATTTAAAAGGGAGGAGGAAAACTGCAGAAATCAGTTTAAAGGATCTCCCTTAGTGTGATATTTCTGGACTTAAGGTATTCCTTCCAAAGAAGGCTGTATTAAAAAAAAAGACAGTATTAAAACAAAAAACAAAAAACAAAAAACCCCTTTGATTTTAGCAGTAAGATTGTTACCTTTGTCTCTTAATTCACTCTGAAGACAGAACCTGCATTACTAACATTAATGTAATCAGACAGAAATAGACCTAGGAAAGGTAATAAGCATACATTGGCAAGAGAAAATCCTACAAAAATGGGGTTTCCTAACAAAGGAAAAATTGTAGTGCATAAACATCCAGTAATCCCCCCAAAGTGTCATGTACATGTCTCATCTGTGCCCTCTCTCTTCAAGTCTCCTTCTCCTGGCAGTTCACTCTCCCCTGACTCTCCTTCACTTTTCTTCACATTTCTTCACATGGGTAGAGAAGCCGGCAACATTTTCACATCCTTGAATATTCCACTTTTAGCAGCCATTTCCTCGTTTTTCTTCATAAGGAAGCACTTTTCTTGCTCTGTACTTCCATTAAGAAAATGTACAAGCCTAATAGTTACTAAAAGAAAGTGACTAAAGCTATCCTAATGTTTTTATGGAATCATTAAAGGTCTTATTAATATTTCTCCATATTGGAAAAAATCTAATTTTTTACTTGTGACATAATTGGGAGCTGTACCTGAGTTTTCAGGGGTGAAGCATTTGCACGTTAACCTTTCCTTCTGCTTTGAACAATCATTCTCATGAACTTGCTGAACTACAAATCAACCCAGGGCTTTTAAAGGAGGCTTCTCTTCTCCCAGTGTCTGTTGAACCCTCTCTTCATGTTTTGAACTGTTTTTCTGCATAGGTGAGCTGGAACCAAGGGGCCTTGTGGGAAAGTGCCAGGCTAGTGGCACCTTAGTCCTTCCACCTCTGGGCTTTCCGTGTCCTAGGGCTCTCCTGTGCCATGATGGGGCTTTGCTGTCAGGGCCACAACTCTGCTCATTAGAGGTCTGTGGGGCTGATTTCCAGCTGCTGCTCCTCATTTGCTTGCTGCTCTTTGCTTCCTGCTTGCTTCAGGTACTGATCTCCTCTCTGGTGACCAGTGATAGGACCTGAGGGAACAGCATGAAGCTGTGTCAGGGGAGGTTTAGGTTGGATATCGGGAAAAGGTTCTTCACTCAGAGGGTGGTTGGGCACTGGAACAGGCTCCCCAGGGAAGCGGTCACAGTACCAGCCTGACAGACCTCAAGAATATTTTGGACAATGCTCTCAGGCACATGGTGTGACTCTTGGGGATGAACTATGCAGGGCCAAGACTTTGGTGATCCTTGTGAGTTCCTTCCAACTCAGGATATTCTTTAGTTCTATGCTCATGATGATAAGAGCTAGAAAGGAGGTCTGGGATTAATTTGGATTCTGGAATAGCCCCAGGGCACCCACATTTCAGCCCCGCACCCGGCATGCAACGGTGGGAAAGCCAGGGGGGAAGAGGCTGTAAGCTCTGCTGCTGGGATGGGGCTGGAGATGATCCCCAAAGCCTACCCCACATCCCAGCATTGGGAAGGGAGATGAGTACCCACATGTTCCCTACCCAGGGGTGATAAGTAAACTTTTAATTGATTTGGTGACAACAGCTAGTGGCTAAAGGAAAGCAATAAAACTACAAAAGCATAAAAGCAAGGATGTAGTGAGTGATTTATGGCATGCTGGATCTGCTCACCACTTACTGGGGCTCCAGCATGAGCGGGTGATATTAATGTGTGAATGTTAACCACGGTGTTCCACAGAGCGCCGTGGCACGCCTGACAGCCGCGTGTGAGTTATTTCAGAAACGCATGGCATGTCGCTCCCATCCTGATGCACCTCTTAACAATGATACTTCATAAATTCCTGGTTTATAAATTCACTGCCAATGGAGGAAAAAAGTGTCAGTCTGTAATCTGTTGTCATGGAAATAGTTGGGAAGTTCAATGTGCAGAGATGCATAACTGGGATGGGAAAATACAAGTGGGCCCATCTTGATTTTTGCCTCTTGAATTCCTCTGCTCTGGAAATAAAGGTAGAGGTTACATCAAAGCCTCAGGGAGCTGCATTTACTTTCTGGACAGATGCATTTTGCTAGCCAAGGAAACTCCAGCCAGATTAATCCTGGTGAATTTGCTGTAGTGCAGCACTGCATTTTCTCTTGGATGCTGCCTCTCACCCACCTTGTGCTTTCCGTCCGGGAACAAAATATCTTTTATAAAAGACCCACACACAAGATGAAAAGTGAGACAAGGACAAGCAAAGATAAAATGAAAAAATAAACGTTAGAGGAGGTGAGTAGAGAGAAGCAATATTCCATTTACCCTATTATGGAGGTTTTAATTTCCTGAAAACATTTGATATGCCAGGCAGTGACATGAGTGAATGGCAATCACATTATCAGGCCTCTTATCAACCTTGATTTTGCGCGGCCTTATCTGAATGGGTTATTTTTTCAATAGTTCAGTAACTAAATTAAAAAAGGAAAAACCCCCACACTTTGGTTCAGGATAACACATGATTGTTTTTTCATTATATCTCAATTCAGGTGAATTTTAGAATAAAAACATCCTCTCAAAATAATGCATTGAAACAATTTATTCTGAAACTGTCAAAGCAAAATATCAAGGAAGTATCAAAAATGTCTCACTCCTACATTTTTCCCCATTTATCCATAAAATCTAACACCAGTCAGTGCATAGTTCTCACTGGAAAGTGAATTTTTCATTTGTTCTACTTACTATTCATCAAAACAAATCCTGTCTCCTTCTATTGTAGTTATTTAATACTCACTGAGCTGCCATTCTGCCACTGCAGTGATAAATCCTTCATCCCCTTTTATGGTGGCTCCATAGGGGCTAGCAAGATGCAAAAACTTTTTTTTTTTTCATGAAGCACTAAGAATTTCTTGAGGGGTGCCAGGACATGGACGCTGAGGTCACATAGGTGATGTTCACCTGGGAGTGCTGGTCAGCAGCAGCGTGTCACAGTGTCACAGAGGGGACAGCACCATTGCCTGCCTGCAGAGCTGGAGGACAGGATTTATGGCTCTGTAGAGGATTTTGCAGCATGGGGCATGGGCAGGACATGTCCCAGGCACTCTTCTGACTGAAGCATTGTCCCTTATCCCACCGGTGACAGCAGAGACCCTGAAGAAACATATTCCTGACCATTTCAAGTTGAACCTCAAGCCTGGACGTGTGAAAAGGGGAGCTCTCCGCCACACAGCATGGGCTGGGTTTCATCCTTAGTAGGGAGATGAGAATGTAGTGGGACCACCAGTCCCAAACATGGCACCAAAGTTAAGTGGCCCTGCTAGACGTGACCATCTGGGAAGGGGGCAGGGAGACCCACATGCCTTCATCTCCCCTGATTGCCCATCTTTCCAGAAATGTTTGGCACTGATACAAACCCAGGAGCACACCTTCCCTCCAGTTTCTGTTAAACACTTCAGCTTTTCCATGGAAAGCTTTCGTATTGAATTGAAATCCACCTGGGTTTCTTTGCAGTCAGTACTTCAGTACAAGGCTTATGTAATCAATATATAATTTTCACCAACAGTTCTTTTTCACACCCATATTTCCCCCTTGCCCAGCCATTGTTGAGCCATCACCAACTAACAGCCTGATTGTGCTCCCTTCTACCATGATTTATGCCTTGGAGCAAACAGGGAAAGAGAAACGCTCTGGAAAAGCTGTCCTTGAAGTCCCAGTCCACAATAGTTTTCTCTCTTTTTTTTGTTTTTTCTCAGCCTCTCTGTGGATCACCATGAGCTATAGGGGCACAGCTGCCTCACCATGGTCTGCACCAAGGGCTGCAGGGGAATCTCAGCTCC